>VDFB02115726.1:0-13198 GCA_007258455.2 Sequoia sempervirens | reverse complement strand
TATCCACTCCTTTGGAAGACACTAAAAACACAACCAAAGAAAATAATGAGGATCAAAATAAGAATTATGTAAATGATAATGCTAAAGATCAACATGAAAAATAGAATAAGGATACTAGAAATGAAAGTGAAGAAAATAAAAATGGAGAAGAAGAAGGTAAAGATGAAAAGAATAATGATAAGAAGGATGATTAAGATAAAAAGGAGGATGAAAAGAAAGACAAGAAAAAGGAAGACACCTCCAAAAAAGAAGAAGAAGAAGAAGAAGAAGAAGAGAAAGAAGAGAACAAAGAAGAATCCCAGAAGACCACAGAGCCAACAAAGTCACTTGGAGAATCCTCCGACAACACTCTCAAGGGTTGTCTGACAAGACAAATAAGGATTCAACCAATCATTCCTCCCTAGTTGGTTCAACTCCTATCACAACAAGGCTATGTTGATCTAAATAAAATCAAACCTATTCAAAGAATGGAGATTGGAGACACTTTTATCATGACCTCCAAAAGAAAAGAAATAATAGAAACTCATCACAAGGGGACTGAACTAATTAATGATGCCATCAAAGCTTTATAGGATGCAACCCCTGGTACCACTATTGATGATTCTTTAACACCTATTGAGAATTTGAAATTTTTGGTTGATTCATTCAGGGAATATATTTCTAGCCTAAAGGAGTAGGCTGCAAAAGAAGTTGAGTCAAGGACTGCAGAGAAAAGATTGCTTGAGATTCAAGATAGATGTGAAAATGCACATGGAAAGGTCATGAAATGCTTGGAAGAAGTGAAGGAATGTGAAGATGAGACTCAGACACTATTCTTGTATTGCATGAAATGGTTGAATGCTACTTAAGGTATTAAGGACCTAATGGAATTAATAGAGTCATAGTTAAACAATGCCTCTAGAACTTATGAACTCACAAAAGATAGAAACCATGCCTCTTGGGGTGCCATTTCAAACTTGCAAAACAAATTTTTCACCCTGAAAAGATAGAAAGAGGATGCTATAAGGCAATTTAGATAGCTTGGAGACCTAGTAAAGTGTCAACATATACTAATAGCAAGTGCTCTCACTGAAGTTAAAAAACTTGACAAGATAAATCCTTATCTGACTACTCCGAAAGAGGTAGAGGAAAGCTTGGTGGAGTTGGAATCAATACATAAGGCACTTGTTACAACTAAGAAGAGTTGGGATGAAGGGAAATATTCTTTGGAAGCTATTCTCAAGGAACTTGGAGGTGATTCCTCCTCTGGGTGAACATATTTCACCTTGTATATTATTTTTCAGTTGCTTTTAGTTTTTCTTTCCTATACATATGATCAGATGTAATTTTGGGGATAACTCCCTAAGGGGGAGCCAGTAATTTCATTTCAATTGTCTTTCTATGCATGTGTCTCATTGGCACACCCTTTATCCTTGATGTCAAAGGGGGAGAAGTTCGAGAAGTTTGGAGAAGTCTAGAGAAGTATTTTGAGAAGTTTTTGGGAGAAGTTTAGATGTTTTGCTTCTAAAATTGTGTTTGGGGGATAAGTTTTTTGAAGATAGATTTAAAGTTGAATTATTGAAATTCATTTTTTTGAAATTCATTTTTGGCACATGTTGCCATCAATGAAAAAGGTGGAGATTGTTGATAGAATGAAAAAGGAACCCTTTGATTTGTTGTCATTGATGCTAACAATGTTTGTTAACAATTTATTTGATTCAGTAAATAGTATTTGTGTCACTTTGATTCGGTAATTTGGTCAGGATTCACTCATGTTATAAGATCATCTTATATGATTACAGTATGTTGTTTGGGACTACTTAATACATCTATGTTTAAGATTTCAACAATTTTGGTCAATCTGTCTAAAAGTTACATATGACAGAAGTTTGGAAAGTTACATATAATATATTGTGAGTTAATCCTCACCATGGTTTTTCCCTTTTTGGGTTTTCCACATAAAAATCCTAGTGTTCATGTACTCATTCATAGCTGCAATTAAATATGTTTGATAATTAGTCATATTATGACTAAATGGTTTAATAGAATACTGATTTTCCCCCCCTTCTCAGTATTCTTGGTGCTCAACAATAACTTATTAGATTTTGTCAATTTTATTTAGTAATATAAATAGAGATATTTTTACATATTTTTTGTCTAATACTAATAAAAATGAAGAGGAAAAACCATGCAAAAAAGAGAAATAGAAATAGTAATTATTAATATCTTAGAATTAATTAGAAATTGATTTATATGAAAAAAATATAAAAATAATAATAAAGAAACTCCTTATGAAATATATAAGTTTTAGGTTCAAACTTAGAGCTAGTACAAGTGAACTAGGAACAAAATCCTTCTCCTAGGGGTTCAAATGAAATAGCTTAAGATGACCTAAGAAAATTAAGTTTTGTTCATCTCAACCTCATGGTCACTTCTTATAACTACCAAACCTATCTAAAATATTTCACTTCTTCTATATTTCATGTACAAGACATAATTATCATAGAAAACCATAAAAAATGGTTAGGTTAAAAAGGAAGCTACCATGGTCACCACCTTAGTGGGTATTCAAACATGAATCTATATGGAACAACAACCACAATAATAAAATGAAAGTTGATCTATGATAATATTTTAAACTTTAAAATTAAAACACCGCCTCTATTTTTTATCATATAAGAAATGAAAACAAGAAGAAGAAGAGGGAAGTGAAAGAAGGAAATTAGAGATCAAACAAAAACAAAATGAAAGGAAATTGTATAAGGATGAAAAAGGATGAGATGAAAAGGAAGATGGGAGAAAATTGGGATAAATTGAATGAATATAATAGAAATTGGAAAAAGGGAATAAAAAAAATGATAGAAAGAAGAGAGAAAGGACCAAACAAAAGGCTATATGAAGGCTCTAAATGATGATAAAAATAAGCTTCAAATATTGAGAATGATTCTTCAATAGAATGAAAATATTCTAAGGATTCAAGGATCTAAAATTGTAAACCAATAATAATATAATGCAAGTAATAAAATAGAGTGTATGCTTGTGTGATTTTTAAATTGGTGAGAATGTTCTCCTTTTATAGATTTTTGAGGGAATTTCAAGTGGGAGCATGTGTAAAAATGGTTTGTCAGTTGTCATATCCTTGAATTAAATTTTGGGAGCTAAAACATGGTGGGAAAAACCTACAATGAGCCATACCATTAGGAAGCTCAACTATAAGGGGAAGGGAGAGGCGAAAATAATATGGTTAGCAATGGTTTTAACTAGTTTGGAGTTATAATTTAGAAATGGAATAAATAATGGGAAGGATAAGATACACATGAGAGGGGATAAGAGAATTTGATTTGATGTGTAATAGGTAAAAATCACCTAGTAGATTAAGATAAGAATAGCTTAAGGGTGAAGGATCACATGGGAGAGGGGAGAACATGTGGGAAAGAGAAAATGTGACATGGGGACAAAAAAGATTTAAAAAGTTCTAAAGCATATGGAGAAGGAAAAGGAAAGATAAAGGATAGGAAAAAATAAATTAAAAATATTAGAAAATAAATATAAAATAAAGGCTAAAAGGGTTTAAATGGGTACAATATGGGAAACACTAAAATAGGTGCAAAATATAGTAAAATAAATTATAGGTTATTATAAATTGCAATAGTGAAAAGTCTCATATTGGATCTTCAATTAGATTTGGAATTGTTTGAGGAAGTATAATAAACTTTATGCTAAGTTTTGGTATTTTGTAAAGAAATGAGAATGAAAGACAACAAAAAGAAGAATTAGTTAGCAACCCCAAACCATCAAACACACTTGGATTTGAGCATAAGAAAGTATTTTTACATTTGAATTTTCTCACTCACTCTCTACTAGTATGTATCAACACTCAAATCAAGATATATGGCAAGACAAACCAAAGGAATAGATTGTAAACATAGAGAGGAAAAAATGTATAATTATATATTATTTTTAGTCATGTAGTTCGTTTGGTTAATTACCATGTAAAATGTAATCTCAGAGATTATTATGATAAAAGGGGAGTTACTTCTTAATACTAGAGAATAAATTTTTGTAGTTAGTTCTAGTTCATGAAGTATAGTTTTTAGTGTTAGTAAATAAGTTGTAGTATTAATAGTAGGTTAGTTTGATTTTTAAATAAGATTTTTTAGTAACACAATGTTTAATAGGAAAATTCTATTAGTCAAGTTGTGGCAGCTTGAGAGTAGAGTAAGTGTGTTACAACAAAAGGATTGTGATTTTGCTCAGTGTTTTAGTTTCAACATCACTTGGGACAACTTGTGGATATTTGTTTAATTCAATTTTAGAAATCTCTAATTTTACTTTTATGTCTATTTAACTCCACAACCTACATGATAAAGGTAGATTTCTACATTTGATGTGTGATGGAATGCCACTTTTATAAGTCATTGGAAACTATAATGTCATTTATTGTAGTCCATTTCAAAATTAATTTCAAGTGCAATTTAATTTTTAGATATATCATTATTTGTTGTCCATGATCATCAATACAATTGCATTTACAAAGAAATCTCTTAAAAAAATCATAAGAAAAACTATTATGATTTCTTCTTCAAAAGAACATGAAATTCATACACACACATATATATATATATATAAATATATACAGTTAGTTAGTTAAAGAATATGATTTTCTATTTTAATAATATATTTTTACTTAAAAATAGAAATTAATTCTTACTTAACTCTACTTACAAATTATCTAATACAAATAATAGCTTCCCCAAAAAAAAAAGTCAAGATAAGAACAAAATAAACAAGTATATTGAGTAATAATTTACATCTAGTACCTAGATTCCATTTAGAGACAATAAAAGCCATGGATAAATTTCAAGAAGCTTGTATTCGTTTTTAATAAGAAATAAGACAAAGTGAAATAACTAAAAACAGGAAAGCACAAATACCATTCATGAATCTAGATCAATAATTGGTGCAAGGACAAAAACTCGTTTTCAATGGTGCCAAAAAGGAATTTCACTAGCCACCCAATTAAAATAGTGAAAGCTCATTGCAATGGGTGCATTCCTCAAAAGAAGAATTAAATACACACTTTTGGGTAGAGAATAAAAAGGAAGTGGAATATGGAGGGCCCATTTCATTATGTGAGGAACTAGTCAATACCGGATAAATAATAAATGTTATAATAAATAATAAGATGGTTGCATAAGCATACATATAAATGACACACATATGGCAAAGATAAGCTTATAAAACTTGTGTAATATTTCAGTGCAAGGTTTGTGTGAAAAAATTATTATCCATTGTGGAAGATGACCATGTAATCAAGGAAACAAAAGCTAACAAATGGAGGTTATAAATTTAGTTTATAAAATTAGCAATCAATATAAGATACAATAAAGATAGTCAAATAAGGGCGGAGGGTCTAGTTTGATTGGCTAAAGCATCTTGTTGCAAGCAAGAGGTCACGAGATCTAGTCTCCCCTCAGTCCTTGTGTTACTAGAGGGCATGTTGCACCAACATCACCAGTCACGTGAAAAAAGTTTACCAGGTGCACTACAATTTATAGAGGGGCTACTCGATTCAATATAATAATGACAAAGATTAGCATAATAATATGACAAGATGTTATGAAGTCGGAACATAAGTTTAGATATTATTTATAGCAAGGTGTGGCATATAAAAAACCCAAGTGGCATATAAAAATATTATTTGTAGTAATGTGGAGCATGGAAATGTTCAAGATTCTAGAAAAGGGATTGACAGGGTAGCATATATATTTGAAGGCAACATTCCACCAAATAAAGACAAAAACATAGTTTTAAAATAATAGTATGGCATATGCAATATATAAACAATGCTCAACATTCATTGGACGTGAATTAATGCAATGGATTTTGCAATCTTGGAAGTGAATCCTCAATAACATTATCATTCCCATGAAAATGAATCTATGGTCCTCACACTTCCAGTTGAAAACTTTAGAAAGATTTGACTAGTTGGAATAGATGAAGTGGGCCCAACAAGAAGTTTTGAATTTCACAAGCTCGTGATCTATTAAAAAGGGATTGAAAATCAAGGGGGGCCACATTATCATCAAATCAAAGGTAAAGGCTAAAACATTTTCTTATAAACTAATAAAGATTCACTATTTAATATCTAAATGATTTTTCATTAAATAAAAAATATGTGAAATAAATAATTGGCTCACAAATGTTTTCATATTATATGAGAAGTGGAACCCATGACTTAGTAGACAAAATTAAATGAGTTAGTGATTTACAAGTAAAAGCTAAGTAAACATTGAAAGCTCATATGATATAAAGAGAAGGGGAGATTGTGCAAGGATAAGGAAATTATTAAAGGGATAGCTCATATAATTTTTTTTAATATAATAACCATAAAAATGTTCACAAGAATTCATCATGGGAAGGGAATGAACGAAAATGTAGTAATAATGAGTAGTTACAAATTTACTTATAAGAAGGTTTTATTGGTAGTTTAGATTGATTACAATTATGGAGAATTAATTATTGGTGTTCTTAGAGTTTTTTAGTTAGTTTATTTTTTCATAAACAAAAATGTAGTAATAATGATTAGTTATAAGTTTATTTATAAGGAGGTTTTATTGGTAGTTTAGATTGATTAAAATTATGTAGAATTAATTATTGGTGTTCTTAGAGTTTTTTAGTTAGTTTATTTTTTCATAAACGAAAATGTAGTAGTAATGATTAGTTATAAGTTTACTTATAAGGAGGTTTTATTGGTAGTTTAGATTGATTAAGATTATGTAGAATTAATTATTGGTGTTCCTAGAGTTTTTTCGTTAGTTTATTTTTCATAAACAAAAATGTAGTAGTAATGATTAGTTACGAGTTTACTTATAAGGAGGTTTTATTGGTAGTTTAGATTGATTAAGATTATGTAGAATTAATTATTGGTGTTCCTAGAGATTTTTCATTACTTTATTTTTTCATAAACAAAAATGTAGTAGTAATGATTAGTTATGAGTTTACTTATAAGGAGATTTTATTGGTAGTTTAGATTGATTAAGATTATGTAGAATTAATTATTGGTGTTCCTAGAGTTTTTTCATTACTTTATTTTTTCATAATGATACTTGTGAGAAAATTGTTTAAATTCTATCATAATAGGCATGCCTATGTTCTTATAGCTCTACAAATTTTATATGCTCTCAATTACTTCTTAATTTCATTTGTCTTTAGATTTCCAAAAATACTCCAATGATTATATGGGTTTGTAATTGTACTAAATAAAATGACCAATATAGTAAGTTATGATCGTCATGTCCTTATTGTCCAAGAGACTACTCTTTTGCTAATTTCTTAAATCATAGATTTGTTGATTTTTTTATTTTCCTTAGCTAAAATATAGGAGTGGTATACATTTGTCAAATGAGTAGATTGTTAAGTTATTTATATTGAATTTCTTTTCAGCATTCACTTTCTTTTCCCTCCGTTAAAGGAAATATGAAATCAATGAAATCAATAAGTACTTGACCTTATAATCCTAGTAGTTATTATGTGAATCATGTCCCACATTTATAAATATCCCATGATTATATCCATATGAACATAGATTCAGAGTAAAAAAAATATTGATATCAACAAACATAGTGCTAAGATGTTTAAGTGAAAAAGAATCCCAAAATGTTACACTTAAATATAATCAACAAGATTGTGGAGGTCATTTTATGGCCAAAATCACAACACATAAAATCATTAGAGCTAGTTGCTAGTGACCTTTGTTATTTGAAGATATTGACAAATTGATTATATGTTATTCAAACTAGAATAGTTTTATGAAACTTAAAGAATGTGGTGTTCTTCCTCTCAAAATTATCATAATGGAGTCTCCTTTATAATAATAGGTCAATGGTTTCATTAGTCAAAATAGAAAAATATAGTAGTTAGTTTAAGTAGATTTTTGTTACAATTATTTACTTCACTAAATGGATGGAGGTTATTCTTTCCAAAAAAATCTACCACCAATATTGTCATAAATTTTTTGATGAATAAATCATTACCAAAATTGGTGTTCCATAAAGAATTATTACTAATAGTATAATATAATTTTAGATGGGTTAATATATATATATACACCTTACTCATTTCCTTAGCATCCCCAAGGGAATGAATGAGCTAAATAAAATAATAAAAAACATCATGAAAATCATTGACAAAATATTGTAGTGTAAGAAGTAGTGAGACATCAACATAAGGATAATAACGAAGGAATGAGA
Organism: Sequoia sempervirens; assembly: GCA_007258455.2. Lineage (NCBI taxonomy): Eukaryota > Viridiplantae > Streptophyta > Pinopsida > Cupressales > Cupressaceae > Sequoia > Sequoia sempervirens. The sequence continues at coordinate 4,967 of VDFB02115726.1, read as the reverse complement.
GAATAACTCCCAAGCATAATATAGGAGAAAAGGATCATTTGAACTATTTCAAAGGTTAAATTTTTCCTTTCTAATCATCATTAGTAGTTTTAAGTTACTACAAGTGAGAAAATGGATAATATTGTTAGTCAAATACTGAAATAGATAGTAGAATTGGATGAGGAAATAAGAAAAGATCATAAGAATAATTTTAAAATATAGTAGAAATTCAATTTACTTTTTAACAAGGATAATTTCAGCTAGGAGATATGATAGCAAACAATAAAGGAAAATATGGTAAGTTTGATGCTTTATGGCTTTGGCCTCTTTTTATTGAAAATTTCTATGGTGTTGAAATATTCTATTTGAGAATTTTAGATGGATAAATTTTTTTTCATTTCATTCATGATAATCATCTAAAACATTATTTAATCTAATATAACTACTAGAACATTATGTGTATATTCTAACCTTATGTTCTTGTATGTAGTTATTATTGTTGTTTTACTCATGGATAACTACTTTGTCCCTTCTATTTTTTGTACTTTATTTTATGATGAAAAACCTATTAAGACCTATTTTACCATAGATTATTATATGTTTTCATCATTCCTACACGAGGTACACATCCTTGAATATGATCCTATGTTAGCACCCTTTCAATACTATACAATTTCTTTTACAATATTATTATTGGGACCATCTTTGAAGATGTTCTAGATGTTTTTATTTTATAAGAATTAAAAAACCATAATAAAAAGATTCTTCACTTATGCATAAAAATAATTTATTTATCTCCTAAAACTATTGGTGTATTCCTTCATTAACTTGTAGCAAACACTCATAACATAAAATACGAGCTATGATTTTTTCTTCATTAATTATTGACTTAGTCTATTGCATGTCACTCCCCTATGCAAGCGCTTTCAATTAGAATACCATTATTGAGAAATAATTTTTAAGAACTTCAGTTTTTCTTATTATTTTCCAGCCTTTGATGTTAAAGACTAATCAATACTCCAATTTTCTACTAGTTTACACCTTGTGAATTTATAACACATGCACTATCACTCTTTTATTGGTCTAAGACATCATAAGGTTGGTCCATAGTTATTTTTATTACCACCTATGTAAAGAATCTATGTGGCATGCTTTCATTGAACTAATTAGGGTTCCCCATTGCCTAGTTTTCTTTAGGAAACTCAATTTTTCCTACCATATATTGGTCATTGATTTGGTAGCTTAATGAAAAATTTAATCCTTTCAAATTCTAATTCCTCTAGAAATGTAGAAATAATAAAGACTCACTTCTTATATACTATCTTGCAAAATATAAAGTGCATAGTCATGATCTCATTTCAAGGATGAAAATTAGGTGATGTCTGATGGGAGATATAAAATACTTTCATTTAAGGATTTTTATGTTTAAAAAAACTTGTTGTTATTGTTAATTGACATGACTGGCAGTAGACAATAGATTAACATATTTGCTTATTTTACTTTATGTTTAACTAAATTAGCGAATATTTTGGAAGTAATAACTTATGTTAAATGTGTTGCTTTATGATGACTTTGGATAAGATAATTATGTTGCATTGATCTTTATTACCATGATTGTTTTCCTTTTCATAAGGGTTTTTAACAAGGTATCTTAAAGGTTGATGAGATGGTTTAACGCTCTTTCTAATAATGAGGAATGACTATGCCATAGATGGGCTGTGCTGGATGATGAGTCACTCAAAGTCTAAATCAACTTCTTCATAGTCGGTTGAGGAAATTTTACTTCCAACGCCAATTTGGCATAGTCCTCCTTAGTCCACTTTAGTTCTATTTTTAGTTTCATTTTGTAATCTATAGTTGGCCACCTTAAGTTTTGGCAGTTAACGCCATGTTAGAAGCTAATAAGGATATTTTATAAATATCCATATTTCGGTCTTAGTTAGGAGTTAGATAATTTGCAATCAGAATTTATGTAATCACAAGCAATACTTTGTTCTGCATTCTGCTTTTGATCAATGAGAAGGGAAGCAAGAAGTTAATCAATTCAATGTGTTAAAGGATCTTACCTGAGGAAGAGCAGGACCTGCTCAACCTTTGGAATGATCTTATGGTATTTTTGTTAATTGTTGTTATTTTCAGATTCATTAATATTAAATTTGTAGTAGAAACTAATTTTGAATTGCTCAATCATTGAAATCATCTTCTACCTTGGTAAATGTTAAAATTGGATAATTAATTTTGTTTACAATTACATTTCGAAGTTTCAATTTGTAGACATCCAAATTTAGACACTTAATTTATCCAAATTTATCATTTTTCATCTAAACATCCTCTTATCTGAGTTAATTAAGTAATATTAGTATTATTTAATTAATATCTTTAATTCTGCCAAATCCCTAAGGTATTTAATTAATAATTAAATACCTTACCCTCCTTAATCCTCTTTCATCAAATAAATTAAATAAATATTACATTTATTTAATTCCTCACATGTCATTTTCATCTAATCCTAATCCATTTCCTAATTTCTTCATTAGGGATGTGCACATGCCTAATCCTTGATTAGGATGTGTCACATCCTCCAACTTTTGCAAGTTAGCCTCTAATCCTTATTTATCTTCTAATTACTAATTAATTAAGCCTAATCATTCTCCAAGGAATTTTTAATTCTTTTTTATTTGTCCTAGATTTCCCTCTTTTATATGTGAATTTTTAATTCACATTCCATCCTTCCAAGGCTTCTAGAACCTTGGACTTGTCACAATCTCCACATGTGAAGTCCCACCTTTTTGGAGCCCACTTTTTATCCTCTAGATCCTCCTAGGAATGTGAATTTTTTCCCAACCACCTTTCCTTTTCCCATGTAGATTTTTTGAAGAATTCTAAAATTCCTCAAATGTCCTTTTCACTCTCACTTGGGGACAAGAAATCCCTTTTTGTGGAAATCCTCTCATCCCCCAAGGTGCATGTCATTTTCCACCTCATGTACCTTTTTTGACAACTCATTTCCACCTCATATTCTCTTGTCCACTTCACCCTCCACATGTCAAGATGTGAGGGCTTGTGGGTTCTCAACCCACCATAGCCCTTCATCTTGACCTTGTTAGATCAATCTTGACCCTTGAGTTCTCTAGAGAATTCAAATTCTTCTATAAATACCCCCTTCTCAAGGGCATTTCCAACACTTTGCATTTTGATAACTACATGCTGTCCATTTGAACTCTCAATCCTTTTGCTATCATTTAGCCATCTTTGTTCATCATTTTGCATATTGAAGCTTGCATTTTAGTCATTCAAACAATCATCTAAGGAGCACACAACCAATCCAAGCAAGGGTCAATCAAAGAGGTATCAACAACAAAGGAAGTAAAAGTGTTTGTGTTTTATTTTATTTGCATTCCTTTTCGTTGAACCACTCTTTGGCTAATTTTGAGGTGTCCTTGGTATTTTGTTATTCATGTTTCTTAATTGTTTTGCACATTTAGAGCAGTAGAAATCTCAAGGTATACATTTCTGGCACACCCGGTGGGACCCACACATGGGTCTTGCATTTAACGTCTCTTTGAGTTAAAAATTTTGCAGGAAAACTCACAGAAAGGTGACAGCGCCCTCTGCTTTACCGCAGAATGTTGGCAGCACCCTCTTGGCCACTATAAAAAGGCGGTAGCGCCCCACATATGAAAATTTTATTTCCTTCTAACATGTTTGCTGTGATTAGGGACATATTTAGAGGGCTTTGCTAACACTTTTTTTGTAGTGGGAGGGGCACAACTTCCCTTTTTTCTTTAAAATCTGACAAATTTTACAGCAAAATGTCGGCAGCTCCCTCTTGGCCACTATAAGAAGGCGGTAGCGCCCCACATATAAAAGTTTTATTCCTTCTAACATGTTTGCTGTGATCAGGGACATATTTAGAGGGCTTTGCTAACACTTTTTTTGCAGTGGGAGGGGCATAACTTTCCTTTTTTCTTTGAAATCTGACAAATTTTACCGCAGAATGTCGGCAGCGCCCTCTTGGCCACTATAAAAAGGCGGTAGCGCCCCACATATGAAAGTTTTACTTCTTCTAACATGTTTGCTGTGATTAGGGACATATTTAGAGGGCTTTGTTAACACTTTTTTTGCAGTGGGAGGGGCATAACTTTCTTTTTTTCTTTAAAATCTGACAAATTTTACCGTAGAATGTCGGCAGCGCCCTCTTGGCCACTATAAAAAGGCGGTAGAGCCCCACATATGAAAGTTTTATTCCTTCTAACATGTTTGATGTGATTAGGGACATATTTAGAGGGCTTTGCTAACACTTTTTTTGTAGTGGGAGGGGCATAACTTCTCTTTTTTCTTAAAAGTCTAACAAAGATTACTGCAGAAAGGCGGTAGCGCCCTTCACAGAACTGCGGCAGCGCCCTTCGCAGAAGCGCGGCAGTGCCCTTCACAGACCCGCGGCAGCGCCCTTCACAGAATTGCGGCAGCGCCCTTCACAGAATTGCGGCAGCGCCCTTCGCAGAAGCGCGGTAGCGCCCCGGAACAACACAGTTTGGAAGGTAAAATAGGCGTTTTGGCTTCGTTTTGGCTCTAATTTTTACAATTTTCACGTGATAACTCTCTAACATTGTAGTGGCAAGGATATTGCTGTTTTTCACTAACGTTTTGCAGCATATTGTGACGAAATTTGACCAAAGACGAAAAAGAGGACAACTAACATTTGTTTGCAGGGTCATCTACATAATCAGACTTTCAAAAATTATCTTTGTTGTTTTCAAACATAGTCTAACTAGGGGGATTAAACCTCACTGTTTGCTGTGGTTGCTTATTTTTGTGTTACTCAAGGGGGCATTGATTTGTTTTCACTTTCCCCTTGCACTTCGTGTGAGCCTGGGGAGTAGTTGGAAATAGTTAGTGTCTTCCTTTTAGTGGGACCTGTTTGGGGATTTCATCACCCCAAGGGACGATTCCAACCACACGTACCGGTAGAGTATATAAAGGGGGGA
>VDFB02115724.1:0-66600 GCA_007258455.2 Sequoia sempervirens | reverse complement strand
ACAATAATTTTATAATTATATAATACTTAATTTTAAATTTACATAGTTTCCCATGGAACAATTCAATGGAACAAATTATATAAGTTGTATATAAGATTCTTGAACTTAAGAATTTCATGAAACAAATATAAGTTGTATATAATTGTAATTTAGGAAAAATGAATTAAGAAAAATTCACTACGTTTCAAATAAGGATTGAAAGCATATATATGGTTTTACATGCAACCAAAAAATGTGAGAGATGATGCTATCAAAGATTCTTGAACTTAAGAATTTTCCATGGAACAAATATGTACATATAATTGTAATTTACACAAAATGATTTACAACTATGTACAAGTTACTATAAGTTCTCATTTGAACATGTATAGGGTTACAAGTGAACTTGAAAACCATGGATATAATCTAAGTCAAAGATTCTGGTTCAGCCCACTCTTCAATTTAATGTAGAATTTTTTGATGATCATCACTATCTAGTCTCCATTTTCTTCAGCCACGTGCATATGGAATGGCATGAAGATGTAGAGTGGTAGCAATTATTAAGTGACTATATTGATATACCTTGTTATCAGGTTGATAGTCAACAAAATGAATCCCATGTTGAACAACTTTGACTTGTTTTAGATATGTCCCTTGCACTACAATAGTTGCTGCATGGTAAACATGAACCTAAGGTAAGACATATGAACGTGTGCAACAATTTCGTGCTCAAGGTTTGTACAATATATATTTAATGTTTATAATGTACTGTGCACATGTGAATACAATGTATAGAAAATTTTAAATTCAAACTCACCTATGGGAAATAACATTCCATCACTTGTTTCAGGTTTTGTTAGCTTATTCGTCTCTTCTATGCAACGCAATAAATAATAGCTAACACCTTCGATGTTTCCAGGCTCTGCTATGACTGCAAAACCATCTCCTATACACCAAATTTACACAAAAAAATTCTTAAAAAATTAGAAATGTCTCTAAAGATCATTAACTAGATATGTATAATATTTAAATTATTGAAAACTTACATGTGTACCTTTTCTAACCAATCTTGAAATATGGTCATAATCAATTGAAATCAAAGGAATGTCTTCAAATATTTCTTCCTCGTCTTCATCATATGTTTATGAAACAACTAGTGGCATTGTATCCCATTTACCAACATATCTAGGTTCTTGATTCTTGCATGCATAATCAGAGTTTCCCTCAATGCACTCAGTGCAAAAACAAGAGTAATCCCTTGTGTCTAATATCCATCCATGGTGACTATCTGAACTCCTAACACAATGCAAAGATCTTGTTTTTTCTACCCTCTTGCATCCATGCATCCATGCATCGATCTTCTATTCACACCTAGATACATATGTACAAAAAAAAAACTTATGTGAACAAATATGTGTGTATATACATATTTTTTAAATTTAAATAAATTCAATTTTTTGATTTAATGTAATTTATACAAAACCTGATATCTCCCAAAACACTTTATGTGGAATGTGTCCGTTTGTTCTTGAAGATGTACTGACCACATTTGATGCAAAGTGTTTCTTGCACCATTCAACAACATCATGTGCATTATCTAGATGATCTTCTGGATAACTCATTTGATGCTTTCTTAAAGCTTGTTTGATCACAAGCTCTGCTCCCATCATGCTCACCCTTTCCATGCCCTCTCAAAAAACTTGAGAAACATGTAGGTATTTTTGGGTACACCAGTATCTACAAAGTGCATAGAATGGCCATGAAGATTTGAATTGTGCCGCACATCCATCTGACCATACAAAATGATTTTCAAATTTTACACCCCTACTTCTCAAATTCTCAAAAAATATTGTAAAGCAATGTTGGTCAAAAAGTGTGTCATGATCTTTATCATCACTAATATAAAAGTGATATTCTTTCTTAATGGCTCGTTCTTCATCTGTACTCTCAACACCATCCAATTCTGATTGTGCATGTTGATAACACACATGAACCATAATAGTGATCTTCTTTGAAAAGTAATACTCTGATTTAATCTCCTTTTGATGTACAAAGGAGTAATTTTTTGCAAATTCAACTACTGATAGAATTGTTCCATGTGGGAAGGTATCTCTCAATGTTTGGAATTGTTGTACTTTCCACTTAGCAAAAAATGAATGATGTATGTATGGTCGTATCAATTTTCAAAAATCTTCCATTAATTTTCCAATGGGAATCTCCTCTTCTACATAGTTCAACCTTGTGGATTCTTTCCCCAAATTTGTTTTGCAACTTTACATACTTATTACTGTGTCCAATAAAATAGAATAAATAATAACCACACACTTGATCAATGAAACATTACATCAAAGAGAAGTCAAATGCTTGATGGAGTAGAAATTGAAACAAAATAAAACTCTCTAAAAATATTACTTACCTCTTGCAATTTACTTTCTTTGTTAGGTTAGTATCCTCAATTCTTGAAGGAAATTTAGCCAAATTTCCACATGTCTCACAAATTCCTTTTATGCAGTTTATTTGAGGTCCATTTTCATGATCACATAATATAGACTTTATGAACAAACTTGCTTGTTTAGGAGGTGCATTTTGAAACCCACATCTTTCTTCTCTCATCTTTCAAAACACCTGATAGGAGAGATCAAATTCAATATGGTAATGACAACAAGTTTCAAAAAACCTGTTTATCTTCACATAATATGGCTTTAACCTTTGAAACATTGTTTTCCCAATCTTTATATGAGGATATGCATTACAAAAGTTCATATACATCTCAAATTGTGTTATGTCTATCCAATGTTTGATATGATTTTCATAAATACTAGGTCCAATCCTGTATCTCATAACATCTCTAGTATTTGATGATGGACGAGTCTGATCATGCCAAAAACTTGAGACCAAGTTCCTAACAACATCTTCAATCCTGTCAGAACGGGGAGCTCTACACATAATTGCCCAATTGCCTTCTAAACTCTCATCCAAAACTTTCTCTTTTTCTCATATTTTATCAATGTGGTTCTACTATAACCAATTTCAGTTGAAAGTGCAGACATTTTTCTTTTTCTTGCTATATCTTGATGTACAATAGATGTCAACATCACCCTTCTTGTAGTGGCCTTTATCCAGCGGTCCGAGATCAACACTTCCCAATGGAATCTAAACCCTTTTAACATTTTGAACAATATCCTTTGTAATCATGTGTTTCTTCTTATTTGATCTTGAATGAACACCCAACAGTTATAATGACTCTTTCAGCTCATCACGAAGAAGTAAACGTGACAACAATTGGGTTTTTTCAAGTGTATCAAGATGATTGAAATGATGATTGATAATTCCATTTACAGATTTAGTCATTGACCTCTTTCTCTTATTATAAGGCTGGTTGGCATAATATTTAAGTTTCTCCATGTCCATTTCAAGTAAATGATCTAAATTTCTATGAGAAATTTGTTTCCCCACCTTCTCAGCTAGTTTTATATGCTCATCCATACCAGTAGGAGGAAGTGATCCCGACCCCTCTCCAACATGCATTGTTTGAACTTGTGCCTTCTCCCTATCTTCAAGGACCATGCATTCTTGAGCAAATTCATTTGATCCAATGTCTAGATTTGGCTCGACTTGAGAATGAAAACTTCCTGCTTGTTGAGCCCTTCCTACATGTGTCACAAAATATTTTGCAAACAAAAGTGAGAGATGATGTTAAATATAAGTGAAGTTTATGTATGCAAGCAAACAAACTAATAAAACATGATGAGCTATAAGTGAGAGAAGTATGTGCTATTTTTATATGCTCATCCATACTAGTAGAAGGAAGTGATCTTGACCCCTCTCCAACAAGCATTGTTTGAACTTGGGTCTCCTAATAGGGGTCATGTGTTCTTCAGCAGGGATTAGTTTGATCCAATATCTAGATTTAGCTCGACTCGACAGGAATCCCTAGAGCATAAAACATAAAAATAATTTAGAGGCATTGAATTGATGAAAATAAAAGATCAAAGACACAAAACAAAAATATTGGAATAAAAAGAATTGGCTTAAGGAATTGGAGTCAAGGATCATATAAATATTGCAACTTGCATGACCAAGATGACTTGAGGACATTTAAAAGTATTTATAGTCATTCAAGTGCAATGATGGTTAGAAACCTTCAAAGTAAAAGTCCTAAACACGCACTTGAGAGTGAGAGAGAGAAGAAACAAGCATGTACCTTGTTTCTTTCTATGATAATTTTCCAAGTTTTGGTCACGCCTCTTTTGTTCTTCTTTTGACAATTTTCGTCGAGACACATTTTTTCTTTTTCTTTGTTGTCCCATTTTCTTCTTCAACTTAAAGATGAATCTAAAAAATTCCTCTACCAACTCAGTTAAATTATCCTCCAAATTTTTCCTTGATTGATAAAAATAAAAAGTTGTCGAGCTCCAATATTTGCCTCCTTGATAAATGTGCAAAAACTTCTTCTCCAAAATCTGTGCTCCAAGTGAATAAAAATTATTCAAGTGTACATGGAATAACTAGATCCTAGTTTAAATGAATCAAGTGGTAAACAAACAAGTTATTTCATTGTGGAGTTTGTTGAACATATTTAATTCATAGGTATGCACAACATATCTAGTAATTTTAGAATTTGGTTAAAGTGTCAAAAATGCATATTAGAGGTATAATTTGAATTGAATTTTCTTAATTATAGTTGAATTGAATTTCAAGTTACTTGTCAAAAATGTATAATAGAGGTATAATTTGAATTAAATTTTCTTAATTATATTTGAATTGAATTTCAAGTTACTTGTCAAAAAGATTATATCTTGTTCTCAACTCAATGGTTCATGTTGCTTAAGTCATTTTTAAAAAAATATTATTGTGATCAACATGAATGAACTTAATTATAAAGTGGCATTGGTTTCCCTAAAATTCTACTAGAGATCAAATGTATATTGAATATAAAGAAATGTAAGTTGTAAGAGATCACAAAATAAGAAAACATGTATGTATATTAAATATTTAAAGCAAATGCATACATGTATTATGTGTAAACATGTTTAAACCATAAGGAAACACATGTACATACATGTAAAGGGATTCAATACATATAAACATAACACATATTATAAGCAAAGAGGAAAATGTATGCATATATCATATAAGAAAATATATGTACATATCATATAAGCAAAATGTAAATTAAAGATCATCAAATGTCAAATACTAAAGATCAACAAATAAGCAAATGTACGTTAGAGATCATCAAATCTCAAATACTAAAGATCATCATGTATAAGCAAATTATGCATGTGGTAAAGATCAAAAATCTAGTGTGCATGGCCTAATATGAATGTCTACTCCTAGTCGAATGGCCATCTGAATGAGAACGGTCCTACTCTGATGGATGTGCTGAGCCCTACAAATAAAATTGTGTACAAGATGTGTTAAATACATATAATTTATATTAAATAAAATTTATGAAAGTTATTATTAAATGAACTTGTATTTTTAAATATAAATCTAGATCTATGCATACATAAATATTGCATGTACATATACACATGTGATTATATAAAAATAAAAATCTCACATTTCCACTGGTAGCAAATTCATCCACAGAGTCACATCGATCATGCACATGATCTGGACCAAGGCTAGGAGTGATATGAGGTATGTCCACCTGTAACAATATATATACATACATACATACATATATATATATATATATCAACTTACATGAATATCTAGTTAAAAAAAATTAAAAATAATGAAAAAAGAATTGAAACATGCACATGCACACATACATGAATATCATCTGATATCGGATGACCTAAGTCCTCTAAAATAGTCACCTCCACCATATCCACCAAACGGTCAAGCGACGAATCAACATTTGCATCCATCCGATCTATCCCATGTCGTGCCATAAATGATGAATGTAGAGGACTATGAAGGTGAGATGGCATCAACGATGATGAAACAAAACCAATCAACATATCAGTAAAACCCATAGTCTGTGCAGTTGCCGAATGAACTGTAGGTGGATCCTGATGCGCACTAGTTCTCGACTGAGAGTGATGAGATCCTGGAACTAAATGACCTCTATGTCTCAAATGATCTCTAACATGCTCTATACCGATCCCATTGTCTGATGCAATGTTGGCATATGCCTCCAACAGGTCCTCAACCAAACAATGCAGAGTCATGTGTAACATATCTCCTGTAAGTGCATCAAGCTGCGTAGGAGTAGGGATGTTGACCACTGTAAAAGGATCCATGGTGGTCCACTATGCTGAAAATGGTGTGGATAGGGAATGTCTGGACATCAAATACTGACCTACACGATCATCAGATATCCTAGTGGTGGCAACCGCAATGTCACCTACAGTGGAAATTGCTTCCTTTTGGGAAGCAACAACAACCTCATCTGCTATGGGGGCTAGAGCTGGGGTGAGAGTAGGAGACTTGTCACTAACCAATACCCTAAACACTGGGGGTGGTCTACTTGCTCGATGATAGGTGGGCCTATCAGCAATCCTACCACGCCCCTGACCAGCATATGGTGGAATGTCCAGGTAGTTAACTTTGAGGCCCAAATGGACCTCAACATACAACTGCTGAACAAAATACAATGGAATCTGGTTATTGTTTGGGTAGAGACCATGTGCTGTGAGAAATCTTGGGTAGATCAATGAGGCCATAGCATGATCGACACATCTAGTGACCTGGTATCCCCTAACCTTATGCACATTTTGATAAAATGGAAAACAAGTGGCTTTTATCATTTCTTTGGTGACACTATCCTGTATTTATTTAAGGGGAATGTCACCATGTACTTCTTCCCACACGGGAAAGAATAGCGATCACTCTATCTAGGGAATATGCACTAGTCCTTTCAAGTTCATCCTTTAGTTTTTCTAGACTATGCAATATTAACATGCATGGTTCACTATATATCCCCGGGTTTGCACCCTGTGCTAATGAATCTCTCAATTTTTTAATCTCATTACTAGTATTTGCAAACAAAGAATCTGGCATAGGTGGAACATGATTTGCATTTTCCATGTTTTATATATATATACAGTACACGTAAAAGAGCAATGAGACTTTGGTAAATAATATATCTAGGTAAAGGGAATACAAATCTAAAATAGAACTTGTAATAATTCATCTACTCATCAATAATATTTTCATACCATTAACAATTTAAAAAGAATTGGAAGAGAACTATAATCTATAACATAGCATCCTTAAATGGTTCAAATTTTAAATGAAATGATGAAAGAAAGAATATGAATAAAAAGATTAGTATAAAATTATTTGAAAATAATTGGGGATAAAATATTTAATCTAATAGTTGTTAACATAAATGAACTTTAATTATATAGCCAAGAACATCAAAAAATTATAGATTGGAAAGCAAAATAATCAGACATTTATCATATTTTTAGATGTATAAAGTTTAGATACCATCAAACTATTTAAACTTATAGATTTCATAAAGTTGTAAATTGAATCGTTAAAACTAGTTTATAAAGAATCAAATCTAATAAAGTTTGACTTCATTGCATACTTTTTATAAATATCTCACTAATCCAACCATACATATTATATATGTTAAAAAATATATAATTGTTATGCCCATAATTTTTCACTATATCTTGACGTGGATCTCCTTCAACTAGATCAATTAAAAATTATTTGTAATGTTGGAGGAAAATGGATTTAATATCATTAGAGTTGTTATGGAACTACCTCTCTTGATCAACGATAGATATTATCCACTCTCGAGAATGTAAATATGTACAAGATAACTAAAAAATAATTTGTATCCCTTATATCCTTTCATCCAATGTAGCCTATCCCTTAATTGAGATCCTCTACCACAATTAAGTTCAAATCTTCTAAGTTTTATTTCAACGAAAGCAACCACTCATTGTAGAAAAGTTATTAGTAAGTGCTAAAGCCAAAACAAGTTTTTTTTTTCTATTTGGATCCATATTTTTTTTCCATTCTAGATCTCTTTCTAGCCATATTCTTATTGTAAGATCATAGTAAGGTAGTGCAATAGATTTAATTGCATCATTCCACAATTGTATCCACTTACCATTTTGATGAGGTCTAGGAACATCAACCAAAGGGATATTAGGGAAGCAAGGTGATCAATTTGATTGAGGTGGGAAGTGTTGAGCTTGAAGGATAGATTATTAGGTATGAGGAATAAGAAGTTTGAAAAGTTTAAAGAATTGGGAGGTGATATGTGAGATAGGTTTAATAGAATCTACTTAAATAAGGGTGTTTTGTGGAGAGGGGACAATGGAAAGAGAAATAACTAAGTTTTAATCTATCAATACAACTAAGTTTCCCTTAGTTCACCATCTCTTTAGTTGGTCCAAGTGAACTAGTGATGAGTATAAGAATATATTTTTGTCTAAAATGGGATCTAAACCCCTCATGGTATTTCTAGTTAGGATGTAGGAATTCAATTATTTTTTAGAGAGTTTATGAGAACTAAACCAAATTGTATCTTGGTTTTCTCCACCATATCATATCATATTTTTTGTCTAAAACTTACAATTATGACATATTCTTATGACATTTAAGAGCACATGACTATAAAATATTTACAGTAAAGTATTGAGTGGTCAACATTATGAAAAATCATAAGAAATATTTTAAGAAATAGCAACTGTGTCAAGGAAAGAGATGTGGACATTTACAAGAACATTTTTTTTAAGAAAAAGTGGGAGACCACTTATAATTTGATTTATATATAATATTTTACATATAGCTGGTTCAGGCGGACATACTGGCGGGAAAGAACTAGCAAGAAAACCCCTAGTTGCAGTCTGAGTAACAAATTTTACAAAATATCAAAAAGACCAGTGAGGTCCTAGTACAAATGACCAATTGTCTAATTACAACATGTTACAAAAGCACATTGGTTTAATACATCAGTACAAAATCATCAATCTCCTCCATGGAAATGACAAATCTGTACCTGTTTAGAACTTTGTAGAGATGTATGAAGAAGTGTCATGCATTGTGGATAATAACATGCCTTGGAATATGTGAACATAGGTCTCTTCTTATGAAAAAAAAACCTTCTTTGAATAATTAACACTAGAAATTAATACAGTTTGGCGAGCATATTGTATAATCACACTAGAAACCAACAATGGAATATTGAGTCTCAACTAAGAATTCCACCAAGTATAGATAACATTCATACTAGAAGCCAACAACAAAAGACCAAATTTCATAAATAAAGTTCATGTGTTATATATCATTCCTTTGAGGGGTCCACAAGTACCATGAGCCTTTTGAAATCCTTCTCCATCTAAATGCATCCATTCCAAGACCATTGGGAGGTGGGTATACAATATGAACCAAGTATTAATTTCTAATGTTAATTATTGAAAGAAGATGAAGGTCCTTATTTACCCTTAAATGACATTTAAATTGGATATTTTAATGTTCAATATAATGAAATGTTTAAAAAATGAAAGTGACAATAATATTGAAAATAAAAATGTTGAACATGAATGTGAAAATATTGTAAAATTTGATGGAACACCTATTGATAAGAGTAGCATCATAGAAGAAGAAGAAGAAGAAATACATCAACAATTTCTTGACTAATGTGGATATGAACCCTATGACATTGAAATTGCACTCAATAATCGACTTGTTGATAACAATGATTAAATTGATAGCTCACATGAACCAATGAAACTCAATGTGTCTCCAAATTACATAAGAAGAGAGAACCTTTGTGAAGAAGAAAAAGAAATTCAAAATCCATCTTTTTGTAATGAGTTTGTTAAAATTTAAAAACATTCAAGAACCCTAAAATGGTTTGAAATTGATGAGCATAATAGAATTTCTTGAAGGCAAGAGGTCATCACAAACCATTCGGTTGTGGGCTTAAAAAATTTTCAATGAATGGTTTTGCAATAAGACATTAACGAAAAAATTCCAAATTTTTATACAATTACTAAAGATGTACAAAATGAGACCTTTACTAAATAAATTTCAAAGATTCATGTAAACAAAAAGTTTGATCAAAATATTATTTTTCTTAAAAATTCACTTTTATATAAATTTAGGTGTTTTGGAGAACAAAGCTATAGTATGAATAAGTGATTGACATCGATGGCTATAAATTTCAAGGTGGGGACATTCAATATAATTCATAAGGTGTTATAATATTAAATGCTTTCATTGTTTAGTTAGTTTTAATCAATGTTGTATGATTTATTAAACATTTTTTTAATATTTAAATGTAGGTGTTTTGGGGAGTAGCAGTGATAGATCTAGCTCATTGAGAAAGGATATAGGTAGAGAGGAGGAGTGACCTTGACAAGGATTGAGACATGGATCACCTCAGGGTGGTAGATATGAGTGGAACATATCCATAGAGAAGGATAGGCTAAGAGGATAGATATAGGAGACAAATACCTTAGGGGCACCTTTTTAGTTGTGTGTATGCTTTGCAGAGTGGATTTAATCATGAGTGCTTTGATGTATTTGAAGACACATTTATATGAGAACATAGATAATATGATATGGGAACTATTAGTTGTGTTGATGATGGGTGTGATATTTTATGTGTATGTTGATGATGTGCATGATGTATTGTTATATTTCTTGTATTTGGATGCTCATAGGTATGGATGTTCATGAATCTTATGTGTATGTCTAATGGTGGCATGTGGAAGGATAAATATGGCTATTGAAAACTTTACCATTATCTTGACAACTAATTATGGCTATATGATTATTTTAAATTGTAATGAACCTAAGTTAATTCGATAGATATTAGTGAAGTTGAATTAGGAAGCATGGATTGTGCTAAATTATTATACACATTTTATGTTTAAAAATATGGGTTTAATTCTTGCGATATTGAAAGTCAGTTAAATTTCTTCAATAGTATATCCAAGGTATAGGGATATATTAGTGGTAGGAGTAGTGTAGGATAAAAGGGAGAATGTATAAAGAGGGGAAGGTCTAGAAAGGTAATGACATGGTAATGGAAGGAGATGTTACACTATAAGGTTAGATTTTCATAGGATAAGGAGGAATGGTATGAAGAACATATCTGTATAGGATAGTGCTAGTAGTAACAATGGTGTGAACATAAATAAAAGGATGGGCGATAAGAAAAATACTAGTGGAGAGAAAGGCGGTAGGACATGGCTGGTGGATCCCATGGAAGTGGTAACTATAGTATGATAGGAGGAATCATTATAAGAGGATGAAGGGTAGATGGATGCATAGAGGGTACAACATTATTAAAATCCATTAGAGTGGTAATATTATGAATAGTATTAATTCCCTAAGGATAGCCACCTAATACATTATATAAATTACTAGCCAATGAGTGAGGATATTTAGGGTGGAGAGGTGCATCAATACGTAATTATCAATTTAGGAAAATATCTTGTTTAGCAACATATGTATCTAAATCATAGTCTTGATCATTATTTTTCATCTTCTTTAATGTGGCTCTTTATATGGTTGTCATTAGATATTATATCAAAAAATGATTCAATCGTCATTTTATTTGCTAGCCATATTAGAGTTAAGATGAAAACTCCATAAAACAAGATTTTAAAGGATATTAATTTAACTAGATAAAAGATCAAGGAAAACACTCTCAAAGATGCAATATACCCCAATTGCTTAGACAATGAATATTTCCTAATAATGTGTGCAACTAAAAACTAATAACATGTAATGAATGGATGTAGGTGATAATAATTAAATAATCCTAATTGAACTAGGATTGCCCCTTTTATATATTTAAGAAGTTGTACGAGCATTGTATGAAATTGTAAGATGGGAATTACTTATGAAATGTTATATGACACATAAGAGAATAAAAAAGGGGGGTTACACTAGAATATTGATTAGAATTATGAAAATCATCAAGATCATCTTAAATAATGGGTTTGGATATGTCAAAAATGGAGTGTCGGTTATGAGGAGGAGGATTTGAATTTTTTTGACAAGATGTAAAGCATTTGCTAAATACATCCTATAAACCAAGTCAAGGAATATGGTGTTGGAATTTGTGCCAAATTTGGTGCCATTTTTAGGTCATTATTTTGGCTCATGGTTTTGGTAAACCACACTTGGTTTATGGTTTAAATTTTTCCTATTTATGGGTGCTTGAGATGGAGAAAGCATAATGATTTTGTAGGTATCATCATGCTACTAGAAATTACTCCATATTCACATGTTGATGATACTACTATAAGGGTATGCACATGAATATTTTATTGTAAATGATATTATTATCAAATAATATAATTGGTTCATGTTTTTGGTTGTGGGATTTTTCTTCCAAGAGGATTTTCCCATGTACATAATTATGTTATAAATTTATAATTTATACATTTTTCTTGTAACTAAAATTAAATCTATTTTGCATATTTATCTCTTGATAGGTTAATATGGGAAGTGTTTCCACATCTCAAATTCCTTTAAAAATACTATCCAAATCTTAATCAATTTACATCCTCTATCTTATTGTGCAATACCTACCTACCACCAAAAATGTGTAGAGATGGACATTTTTAATGTTACAAATGATACAATTTGTGGTTCTATTTGAACTTCATAACTTTATATTGTTTGTTTACATATGTTATTAAGTTCTTAAATATGTTTCACTTGGTCTTTCCATTTAGGAGCAGGCTATCCATAGCTTTGATTGCTGAAATGGGTAGGCATATTTCATTTACACATATGACATAAAAATGTATGCAAAATGGGGAAGCAAAATAGTGTATACTGAAAACGCTTTAAAAACTTTCAAACAAATGCAATTTGAATTCAACAAATTTGAAAATATTTGCATTTAGGGTTTTGAAATTTAACAAATAAATGCATTTTGAACTCTACAAAATTCAAATTTCACATACCTGGTGCTCGATATGCAAGTCGGGTTGATGAACTTTGGAGAGACGAAGTTGAGTTTTCTTTCGCCGAAGAAAAGAAGTCAATTTGCTCGCCGTCACAGTCTCGGTTCACCACACGCACTAGGTAAAGCAACTGGTAAAAAGAAAGTGAAAATGATAGTCGAAAATGAGAATGTTTTTGTTTTTTCTAATATTTAAGGGGGTTCGGTCGAACCCATGTTCGACCGAACCCATTTAAATATGATTATTTTTATTTAGGGTTTGTGGGTTTGGTCGAACCTATGATGAGGTTCAGTCGAACCATTGAGTTCGACCGAACCCATTGAGTTTGGGGAAAAGGAAAAAAAAGAAATTTCCTTCCTCATATAATTTGTAAACCACTATTCTGAAGCCACCCTTTATTATGTATTTATTTTTTAGTTTTATTAAACATAGGTTTTTCATGAAAAATGAAGGTCTTTGTTCTACACATGTAGAAAAATAGCAGATTTTTATAAAAAAAAAAAAAGATATGAGTGCACCAGATATTGAAGTTCTTAATCCAACAAAAAAAGAAAAATTGAATTTCGATATATACAAGAAAAGTTACGCATTATATGGTCACACTATGTCTGAATTGTAATTGGTTTGACTTCGAAACTTGATTAAATAAAAAATATTCAATAAAAAACTATCTAAGCAAGTGGAAGCACTAGATATCGAAGTTACAAATCTAAATTCAAAAGAATTAGAATTTTATCCTTCATGGAAAAAAAGTTATGCATTATACGGTGTGCGCCACTTTTTAAAAATGTTGTTTTCTAGAAAAAAAACCCATTTTCATGGGAGATGGAAAAAGAAGTGCAATCTAATTCCAAAAATTTTGAAAAAATATTTTTAGAATCTAGAGACAAAATGTGACGAGACTCTAGTTTGCATCATCTTCAAATTCCTCATGGTTTAGCTGCTATAGGTGCCCGAATGTGAAAATTTAGTTAAAAATAATAATTACAGTGTCCAGTTTGGCCAAAAATTGTAAACCACTATTGTGGGATCACCCAAGGGACACATTGAACAATTGGCCATCTAGTTAGGAATCCCCTCCCCGGTCCTCATTGACAACATGGTCCTTTTAGAGGACCAAATCAAAGAGTTGTTGATTGTGAAGTAGAATCACTAGACCATTTTTGCAACTCTGAGTCAGGCACCAAATGTCTTTGAGGTGGAGGCTATTTTGTAGCCACTTTCCCAAGTAGAGTTTCAAATGTGGGTAGTAGTACAGGGATTGAGTAGCTTCTCCTTTAAGGAGATAATTGATCTAGACAGACCTTTCGAAGCTCTGAAAAAGAAATCTCAACCCTCGAAGGATGAGTGGACCCCTCTGAAGTCCACTCTTTAGAAATTGTAAGTTTTGTGAGTGTCCTCCATTTTTGTAGTTTTTCTTCTTTTTGGGTCGAGGCTAATGTTTTTGGGGTTCTTCCATCCGCATGAAAATTCCCCTGTGAATCACCAAGACTGTGGATAAGATCCACATTTTCAAAGGTTTTGTGTATGTTCAAAGGTTGGTTGATCCTTTATATTGACCTCCTTTTTGCTAGGTTGCTTTTAAATTGTTGGCTAAGTATTGACTCTTTCTACTAGTGCCACATGGTGCCTCCACACTCTTTCCTTATAAAAGAGCTCTTGACATCCTTTAGAAGCAACACTGACTCGCCATGTGTTGGATTCACATGCGGTTGTTTAAAAAAATATAGAAGAGCTTTTAAGGAGCGCTCGCTCCTCAACCTACCACATGTCATCACAACACTTTTTTGAGTTGCTCAAGCCTTGGTAAGCCCTGACTTGCGCTATTGGTCGAGGAGCAATAGGCAAGGCCCACAATATAGATATAGCCGAAAGGGAGTCGGGCTTCCACGTGGCAACTCAACGCTCCTCGAGAGTGAAGGAGGTTACTTTATTATAAAAGGGCATCCCCTTATCCATTATAATGAGTGTGATCCGTAAATGGAGCCATCTTCATAGGGTTGTTCTCCTTGCCACATTGTCATGGCAAGTTCCTCTATGGAAAGTCTTTTCTTGTCATATCTAGGAGTTATGCCATTGGTAGAGAAAGGTGGGCTTCGTGCCCAATGAAGATTTCAGGACCAGTTTAGAGATAGACATGATGTGTCACCAGAATGCTTTCTCTTAGCATCAAGAAAACTATGAGGTGTTAGGGTTGCGCCATGTCCAAGACTGAAGACCATATGTGTCACAAGGTTGAGAGTCTAACATCAGGGACGCAGGGAAAATCACCCTCGCGACCTAGTGCAGTCCTATCCTGGGACTCGCACCAGTGTTCCAATAAGGCGAACGCGCTGTGGAGTGGAACTCAACCGTTGGAGCGCAAGTCAGATTCAACAAAGGAATCGAGTTAAGCCGGACACCCTCGGGGTGGACGCAGTCCTACAAGTGGACTCATCGGAGGTCGCAACTCAGATAGTTCAGAGAAGGACAAAAATTGGGGATCTGGGGTTCAGAAGTTCAGTCCCTGGCGTGGTATGTGTTTAAGGAGGAAATTGGGGCCTTCGGCTGTTTCTCGGTGTCATCCTACCGCCTCCTGGGATTCGTACTAATAGCTTATATAGGGGAGCAGTAATCCTCGAAGTAGTTGAAATCACTACACCAAGCTAAAATCGCCAACAAGCCCTCAAAGCGAAGGTTCATACTGCACTGAATGCTCCCAGTGCAGAGAGTTCCAAAAAGTGCAAAGCAAAGCGCCGCGTTGAGGTCAGCCTAGTCTCTACAAGAGGGACCCGGGCTGTGGATAGGGTAAATCGTCGTGTAGCTCGATTGGGAGAACGCGACGTGCCTACTTGAAGATCAACAGAGATCGTCATCAACAACAGCAGGTTCTAGTCAGAAGTAGAACAGGATTCTGAGGTCACGTGAAGGGGTCTACAGAGCCTGAAGAGTGTCGTGTTTCCAGGGGTAGCTGTGCAGTGAGCCAGGGGCTCGTTGTTTGTAACTAGTCTTGTGAGAGTATCAAAGACTCTCTTTTATTGTAATTGAGCCCAAGGCTTTTTAAGACAATAAAGCTTGTTATTACCCTACATTCGGATCAGTAGCCGCCCGGCTGAAGGTTCGTGAGTACCGTCGGTTCGAGTGGGCGCTCCCCCACAAGAACCGAGATTACATTCTGCTGCAAAAGAAAGATAGCTCGGTGTTCCTTAAGTGAAGGCGTAATCCGGATCTGACCCAAAGAGCTAGTATCCATCGGAGTAGCTCGAGTAGGCAGAAAACGGTGCCGCACGTGGTTAGAAAGTGTACTATTTGAGTGCAGAAAGCTAGCCGTGTGATAGTTGGTATCAGAGCCCAGTCTCTCGATACGTCGAGTTGAGATTTAAGCAAAAGAAATCTCCAGCCAGTCGACACCATGTCGATGAGAACAGCATCAGATGGCCAGGCGAGTTCGGATGCAGAGCGCACACCTCATGGGGCAGAAAGTCCCCCAGTAGAAGGAAGTCTACATGAGGTGCCTTCACCAAGAGCACGGGCTGGGATCAACCTCAACCCGCGTCGCTTGAGGAAAAAGACGAAGGACCGGGTAACCGACTTGGAAGAAAGGATGGCTGAGCAAGAAGAAATCGGTACGGCATACCGAATTGGCCTGTTAGAGGGGCAAGTTTCTACCCTGCAGAATCAGTTAAGAGCTGGGATTAGAGAACAATAGAGAATGGAGGACGACATGAAGTTCGTAAAGAACCTCGTCACGACGATGTCTCAGGGAGGTGTCGGCTCTGCTCACTCAGTTAAACGTCTGTCAGAATATGGAGGACAACGGGGCGATAAGGTCCTGGAGAATTACTTTTGGGATATGGATCAGTATCTTGACACGATGCCGGGCTTGATAGAAGAAGCCAAGGTCAAGACTGCCGTAACCTACCTTACCGATGCGGCGAAGCTCTGGTGGAGAAACAGAGTGGAGGATCTAAAGAAGGGAAAACTAGTGCCAGTGGTAGACACCTGGGCCAAACTCCAGGAAGCATTGAGATTGCAGTTTAAACCCGAGAATTCTTCTTGGACTGCACGAATGCAGCTCATGGACCTGAAGTATACCGGTAAGATGCGGGACTACATCAAGGAATTTACCAGTCTGATGCTCGAGATACAAGATATGTCAGAGCAAGATCAGCTATTCCAGTTCATGAGAGGTCTACCGATGTGGGCTCAAACCGAGCTCCGGCGCTCTAATGTGACGACCCTGAATGCAGCCGTCACCGCAGCAGACCGATTGACTGACTACAACAGGGAGTCGAACAAAGAATCGGGTGGCCAACAAAAGTTCAAAAAGAAGACTCAGTCAGTGTCGAAGGACAGCAAGGACCTAGCGAAGGCAGGACCAAGTACTTCAACGAAGGCCAGTGGAAATCAGAAAAAGGGGCCGGGCCCCAATTCGGCAAAAGGATCTGGAGGTGGATCGAAGAACGCAACCAAGACACCTGGTACATGCTTCATCTGCAACAAAGGGAACCATTGGGCGCGTGAGTGTCCAGAAAGGCAGAGAATAAACAGTGCAGAAGGTTCCGCAGAGCAGGATGGATCAGCCACAAAGTTGGGAGTCATTCAGTTGCACGCACTCAATGCGTCAACTTCAGATCAGTCGAAGGCCACAGCGGCCAAACCTATGGAAAAGCATAAGTTGTGCTTCGTGGATGCACGCCTGAATGGAAAGGGCATTGTTGCATTGGTGGATTCAGGGGCCACCCACAACTACATCTCGGCTAGGAAAGCCAAAGAACTGGGACTCAAGGTGCAAACAGGCACGAGTACCTTTAAGGCCGTCTCCTCACCTGAACAGAAGATCAGTGGTATCATCAGGGATGTACCCACGTCAGTTGGGAGTTGGCACAACAAGATGGACATCATGGCCATAGAAATGGAAGACTTTGAGATGATCCTAGGCCAAGAGTTCTTAAGGCTCAGAAAAGTAGCAGTCATTCCTCACTTGGAGAGTCTCATGTTTATGGACCCAGCTCACACGAGTCTGGTAAGGCGACAGAAAGGAGACAGAGTGGGAAGAACCAGGTGGTTTCGGCTCTGAGCATGAAGAAGTCAGCAAAGAAGAACAACAAAGAACCAATGTTCTTAGCTGCCTTGCTTGGAGGGTGGGATGAATTGGATGGTGTCACTGAGACACCCGTTCCGCCAGATGTCGACGAAATCATACTAGAGTTCGAGGATAGAATGCCAGAAAAGCTACCGACAGAACTCCCACCGAGAAGAGCGGTGGACCATCGAATCGAACTACAGCCAGGAGCGAGGCCTCCTACCCAGGCACCATATCGGTTGTCTGGCCCTGAGATGGTTGAGCTTAAGAGGCAGCTAGAAAAGTTGCTAGAGGCGGGTTACATCAAGCCGTCTCGTTCACCATATGGAGCGCCAGTTTTGTTCCAAAAGAAGAAAGACGGAACACTGAGGCTATGCGTAGACTTCAGGGCACTCAATAAGCTTACCATCAAAAACAAATATCCCCTACCTCTAATAGCAGACTATTTTGATCACCTAGCAGGGGCGAAGATCTTCACAAAGTTAGATTTGAAGCAGGGCTACTATCAGGTCAGAATTGCAGCAGGGGATGAAGAAAAGGTGAACTGTGTGACCAGATATGGGTCATACGAATTTATGGTCATGCCCTTCGGGCTGTGCAACGCTCCGGCGACTTTTTGCACACTTATGAATGATGTATTCCGTCCACTTTTGGATAAGTCAGTGGTGGTGTATCTAGATGATATCCTGATATACAGTAAGACCATGGAGGAACATAAGGTTCACCTGGCGGAGGTGTTTGAGTTGCTCCGGGAGCACCAACTCTTCGTAAAAAAGGAAAAATGTGTTTTGGCCCAAGAGGAAGTTCACTTCCTTGGTCATATCGTGGGCAAAGGTTTGATCAGGCCGGATCCAGAAAAGCTCCAAGCAATCAGGGATTGGGAGCCGCTTCAGAATATTCACGAAGTGAGGCAGTTTTTGGGCTTGACAAACTACTACAGGAGGTTCGTGGCGGGTTATTCTAAGATAGCCGCCCCTTTGACGGATCTCTTGAAGAAAGACCGAAAATGGAACTGGTCAGACAAGTGCAGGGCATCGTTCGAGTTACTCAAGGAGAAGCTCACCACGGAACCAGTTCTTGCTCTACCTGACTTCAGTAAGCCTTTTGAGGTGCAGAGTGATGCTTCGAACTTTGCAGTTGGGGGCGTTCTTATGCAAGAAGGACATCCAGTGGCTTTCGAGTTGAGAAAGTTGAAGGATAGAGAAAGGATCTATCCCACCCATGAAAAAGAGATGACAGGGATCATACATTGTCTTCGAACGTGGAGGCACTATTTATTGGGTGCGCCGATCATTGTCAAGACTGACAACATCAGCTCAACATATTTCAAGACGCAAGCGAAACTCACACCAAAGCAGGCTAGATGGCAAGAGTTTCTAGCCGAGTTCGACTACGAGATCCTATACAACCCTGGGAAGAAGAACGTTGTGGCGGATGCTCTAAGCAGAAAAACATAGCTAATGGCAGTAGAGGGTGAGTCAGAAAGTGACGGGCACAATGCAAGTCAGGTGACTCTCTCGTCAGAAATGGTTGAGAACATCAAGCAGGGCTTGGTGGAAGATCCTCAGGCTGCAGCGCTGTGGAAGCAGTGTAAAGAGGGGAAGACTCGAAAGCTAAGTGAGCAAAATGGATTAATGATGTTTACTCAGAGCAGGGTCTATGTTCCCAAATACAAGAGTTTGCGTAGAGATATAATGTATGAATGTCACGACAGCCTGTGGGCAGGACACCCAGGTCAAGTGAGGACTCTAGCGCTCTTGGAAAGAGGGTTTTACTGGCCGTTGATGCGGAAGGATGTAGATGACTACGTCCGAAGTTGCCTCATCTGTCAGCAGGACAAGGTTGTAGTGCAGTCTCCGGGAGGCTTGCTACAACCCCTACCAGTTCCGATTCGACCTTGGGCCAGTGTTTCGATGGACTTCATCACCGGTCTACCCAACGTCGATGGCTTTTCAAGTATCATGGTTATAGTCGATAGGTTCTCGAAGTATGGGACCTTTGTGCCGTGTCAGACACCGTGCACAGCGGAGGTTGCCGCCGACTACTTTTATCGGAACGTGGTAAAGTATTGGGGAGTCCCACTAAGTATCATCAGTGATAGGGATCCCCGTTTCACATCAAATTTTTGGGCTGAACTGTTTAAGCTCATGGGAACGAAGCTACTCATGTCCACAAGCCATCACCCAGAGACCGACGGCCAGACCGAGCGTGTCAATGCAGTGTTGGAGGATTATTTGAGGCACTTTGTGTGTGCGGATCAGTCAAACTGGCCGAAGCTTCTGGATTCTGCACAGTTCAGTTACAACCTTCAAAGATTGGGATCAAGCCAGTTCTCGCCGTTTCACTTGGCAACTGGGCAACAACCCTTGACCCCGCATACAGTATTCAGTGGATACAAAGGGCCGTGCCCTACAGCAGCAGACCATCTTAAAGAGTGGCAGGATAGAGTCGACTTGGCTCGTCACTATTTGGTTAAGGCAGCAGAAAGAATGAAGAGGTACGCGGACGAGAACAGAAGGGCCGTGGACTTCAAAGTAGGAGACAAGGTGCTCCTGAAATTGGATTTGATTCAGTTCAAGCCACCCAAGGGCTTGAGCCATGCTCTCATAAGAAGGTTCGAAGGACCTTACGAGATTGTGGAGAAGGTAGGGAAAGTCGCCTACAAGCTGAAACTTCCAAATCACATGCGTGTACACAACGTATTCCATGTGAGTCAGCTCCGTCCAATGCATTATGACGCAGAGGACCCAAGTAGAAGTATCCCTAACAGAGGGCCAGCAAATGTGTTGGACAAACCCAACGTGCAGATATAGGAAGTGCTTGCAGTCAAGGAGCGCAGATTCGGCAGCTACAGGTGGCGTGAATTCTTGGTACATTGGCATGGCCAACCCAGGGAGGAAGCAACATGGGAAAAAGCAGAGAGCCTGTGGAAGTTCGAAGATCAAATCCTGGAGTTCCTCCAAAGGGACTCGCAGGACCAGTTATAAGCCCCGAAAGAAAGTCGGGCGCATTCTCCGCACCGGTCCATCAAGGTGATTTGTGTGCAGGCGTCAGGGACGTCGCCTATTTTTAAGTGGGGGAGAATGTCACAAGGTTGAGAGTCTAACATCAGGGACGCAGGGAAAATCACCCTCGCGACCGAGTGCAGTCCTATCCTGGGACTCGCACCAGTGTTCCAATAAGGCGAACGCGCTGTGGAGTGGAACTCAACCGTTGGAGCGCAAGTCAGATTCAACAAAGGAATCGAGTTAATCCGGACACCCTCGGGGTGGACGCAGTCCTACAAGTGGACTCATCGGAGGTCGCAACTCAGATAGTTCAGAGAAGGACAGAAATTGGGGATCTGGGGTTCAGAAGTTCAGTCCCCGGCGTGGTATGTGTTTAAGGAGGAAATTGGGGCCTTCGGCTGTTTCTCGGTGTCATCCTACCGCCTCCTGGGATTCGTACTAATAGCTTATATAGGGGAGCAGTAATCCTCGAAGTAGTTGAAATCACTACACCAAGCTAAAATCGCCAACAAGCCCTCAAAGCGAAGGTTCATACTGCACTGAATGCTCCCAGTGCAGAGAGTTCCAAAAAGTGCAAAGCAAAGCGCCGCGTTGAGGTCAGCCTAGTCTCTACAAGAGGGACCCGGGCTGTGGATAGGGTAAATCATCGTGTAGCTCGATTGGGAGAACGCGACGTGCCTACTTGAAGATCAACAGAGATCGTCATCAACAACAGCAGGTTCTAGTCAGAAGTAGAACAGGATTCAGAGGTCACGTGAAGGGGTCTACAGAGCCTGAAGAGTGCCGTGTTTCCAGGGGTAGCTGTGCAGTGAGCCAGGGGCTCGTTGTTTGTAACTAGTCTTGTGAGAGTATCAAAGACTCTTTTATTGTAATTGAGCCCAAGGCTTTTTAAGACAATAAAGCTTGTTATTACCCTACATTCGGATCAGCAGCCGCCCGGCTGAAGGTTCGTGAGTACCGTCGGTTCGAGTGGGCGCTCCCCCACAAGAACCGAGATTACATTCCGCTGCAAAAGAAAGAGAGCTCGGTGTTCCTTAAGTGAAGGCGTAATCCGGATCCGACCCAAAGAGCTAGTATCCATCGGAGTAGCTCGAGTAGGCAGAAAACAGTGCCGCACGTGGTTAGAAAGTGTACTATTTGAGTGCAGAAAGCTAGCCGTGTGACAATATGCACGTATGAGCCGAAGTACTCTCCTTTCAGTTAGACGGTTACAATGACCTCATCATGAAGAAGAGTGCCTAACTCTACGCAGTGATTCTTTTGACTTTCTAAACTCCGCCACACCAAGGCCGTTGTGCCTATATATTATGAAGTTATATCTTCTGTAAAATGACCTTTTTGGATTCACAATTTTTACCAAGAATAGTATTGTAATAGTTTTATATTTGAATAGAAATAGCAATTTTTTTTGTTTTTCATTCTTGAACCTTAACATGTGTCTCTCGCGAGAAAGATTAAATATTATATACTGTTCCTTTTGGCCTTTGTAATTCGTTCTTCACCCAACAATGAAGAGAACGTGGTGTTCTATGTCTAAATATGTGAAATCAATTATTGTCTATTGTTTATATTTTTTTTGCTTCTATAGTACCTGACTTTTATTTATATTGCAAACTTTAAATCTTGCACATGCTCTTTTAAATTGTTTGTAGTGCTTCAAAGAGTTTAGGCTATATTATGCAATATTAAGAACGAACCACATCAATGATTTTGGCACATCACCTTAGGGTAGATTTTAATTTAGTTTGCTTCTTGCATTTCCTTCTTTCCCTTTTCTCCCCAAATATTCAAAAAGGCGGCTTCTAAAATCCTAGAGGTAGTTTCATAGATAACAAATTTGGTCCCACATTTGTGAAACTTCCCAAAGGAGGTTGTTTGTCGAGAAGGACAGTTTTAGGCATCAACACCTCCATTATAGGTTTCAATGTAGACTAGTCTTTGTTTAGCACAACTCTCCTTTTCAAAGAGAACTAGTTCATCTAACTCTACCCCTACTTGCCTTGTTGCTTCTTTGAACCTTAGTAGAGTGTACTATACATTATTCAAGGTTTGAAGCACATTAGTAATGCTTTTATAGGGTTTAAATTTCTCTATGGTTCATTGTTGTTTCAAAGTAGGGGAGAAATCTTCACTTTTCTAAATGTGAAACTTTGAAATTTTTGGGAAAGAAACTATAGTGTGTTTTTGGAATGAGAATTTATTTAGAGAGAATGTGACATGGGTTTATCCCAACAACTTCCTAGCATAACCTATATCATATTGAAAAGCACAACAATTTAATGTGTGAAGAAAATCATATTCTATTTTGATAGAAATTTACTTGACCTAACTTCCTACATGCAAAGCTTCTAGAATGCTCTAGGAACCTAATTGTCTCATTACTTTTGTACTTATATATAACCTTGAAAAATAATATTGTTGTAAGAGAAAAGTTATGATCTACATTACAAAGTTATATACAAGGTATTTGACTTTATGTATAACAAATTACTTATTTGTGTGGTAAGGGCATTCTTGTGTTTCATTTTTCTTAAAGTCTGGAATGAGTGTTCACTTTTTCAAACTTTTTTATGGAGGATTTTATATAATCTACAAGATCATTTTGCTACCCAAAATGAGAGCACGAGCCTTAGGCTAAAGCATCTTCAACTGAGAGGCAAGGACTAAAGAATATCCATTCTACCAAATCCATCCAAGTCATGATCCTACCTCATCCCTTATAGTATCTGGGCCTTGCACTCAATAAAACTTGATCCTTGGTGGACTCATTTAGAACCATTCAACTTCATGAAACCAAAGACCCAATGACACTTTTACATATTTTGAAAAAACCTTAATCGGTTACAATATATTTCTGTTTATTAACCCTCACCATCATTGTACCACATGAAAATGTACCATTTCAACTATAAAAAAATGCAGTGAAAACTCTATTTTGTCTATAAAATAATGATTTTCTTTGTGGGTAGTTTCAAGTGCATATAGAATGAAGGGAACAAAGTTTCATGTATGACGTCGCTCTAATCTTGATTGACACAATCTTAGTATGACTTATAACCAAAATTTTATTGGTGGAAAAACTTGTCAAAGATCAAAATGAGATGGACCCGACTCCTCAACTATGGAATAAAATCTCCAACAAATTTCATAAATCCCGAGATGCAGTTGTATAGGTGACCGGCACTATGGAGAATATTGAGTCTTCAAACAATGGTTTTTTAATTTTTATTTAAATTCTAGACCTTCGTGAAGAATCGATGGCTAGCTTGACTTTTGATCACTTCATTTTTAAATTTCAATTTCTACCCAACTACTGGATATAATAATAATGAGTTTACAGATTCTTCTGATAGAAGACAAACTATTTTTCAATCAACTATGTATTATTTTGGTACTAGGTAAACTGTCAACGTCGGTGTGAAGCGTAATCTAAGTTTCGCACTATTTTATTATGGTGCTGATTTTTATTATTATGCTCCACTTACTCTCCCAACAAAAAAATCATAATAAAAAGAATGAACATATTTCAAAAACCAGAGTGGAATATTAAGGATATTCCATGCACATGTTTCCCGATAAA
This sequence comes from Sequoia sempervirens, assembly GCA_007258455.2. Lineage (NCBI taxonomy): Eukaryota > Viridiplantae > Streptophyta > Pinopsida > Cupressales > Cupressaceae > Sequoia > Sequoia sempervirens. Next base: position 42,060 of record VDFB02115724.1, on the reverse strand, counting down.
ACTATTAAAAATCTGATGAAAAACGGAGAAAATTAGTAAAAATCTGATGAAAAAGGGCAGCTTTAAAGTGTTATTTTTTTTAATTGAAGAAATGCAATTAGAAAGAATAAAGTGCAGTTATAAAATTGTAGAGAGGGACTTCCACGCACATGCACATGCACATACAGTTATAAGGATATTCCATGCACATACACATGCACATGTTTCTAGATAAAACTATTAAAAATCTGATGAAAAAGGGCAGCTTTAATGTTTTGGTTCTCTTTTTAAAAGCTTTGTCGTGCACTAGGTAGAGCTTTGTTGGCCATTTCACTCCTAGGAGCCACAGGTCTATTAACGAATTTTGCATTCTTCCACTCATATACATATATGTAAGTTTTAATATACCCCTTTTTTTAATAAATAGTTTTTATATTATCATTTTTAAAATTGTGTTATATATATTCACACAAAAAGGTAGGTGAGCATAGTCACATTCTTAGAGTTTAAGTAGGATTATAGTTCCAAGAAAAATACATTAACACAATCAAAACTAGTTATTAATGGGTGAGAGCAACAGTAGAGAGATGAGGATGAGGATCTCAATCATCTAGTTTTCCCACACATCACTGAGGTTTGAAGTGTTTATGAGAGAGTCTCATCCATCGTCATCATCTTTAACATTATTATCTTGATTATCTTGTAACAAAATAGGAGAAATACCAAGATTCAAATGAGGAAATTTGTCAAAACTAAGCTAACCTATATTCCTACCACTAAAAAGTGATGGCGAAGAATAGACATGGTCAAGAGGCCACAACCAATCCCATTGAGCACGATATCTTCTTACAAGAGATAGAAATGATTGTGAATCAACATCTTGATTGTCATGCACAAACTGATTACATTCTCAAGATGAGGTGGGATTCAAAAGAATTTGGTAACAACACAAGGGGGCATTACCCCAGTGATCCAACAAAACTTGTAAGAGAGCAACATCAAGTGTAACTTTATTTACTTACACTTGAATCTATATAAGCACATTAGAACATATCACAACTTTAGTGTAGAGAAATAAATTGTAAACAATAAAAATACAAAACAAAAGAATTTCTATCTTTTGAGATGTTAAAAATAATCCTCACCTTGAAAGCATGCCAAATATAATTATAACTGGAGCATATTTGAGACCAATCCCCTATTAACACCATATGCCAAGAAAAAGGTTCATCCCTAAAAGGCTTGAAGAAATCATGAATCCAAGTCCAATTATCTTGAGCCTTGGGACATAACCAAAAGAGATGCTTGAGAGACTTCTATAACCAAAAAAAGGACATCAAGGATTTTGAAATCCCCAAGTGAGTTAATCTAGAACCAATGAGGAGGCCTTGGAAAAGAATACATCAAGAAAATGAGCTAGCTTTCATTCAAGCACAACTGATCAAATGTTGTGAAATTTATGCTACCAAATTGATAGTGGAGACTATATAAGCCATCATTCATTCAAAGTAGGCACCATAGAAAAATAAAATGAATTCCAAGAATAGTTGTTACGAGACTTATGATTTTGAAGTTTTGTATTAGGATACCACTTCCAATCTTTCCACCAAGGTTCGCAAGACCGAATGCTAAATTTGTGAGCCACATCAATGAGGATGGCTTCGATTACAACATCAAAGGTTTCATCATCTTGATTGGAAAAGTAAAATTTATCCTTAGGTTCATTTCAAGATGAAATATTCTTGGTAACTTTAGAAAAAAGATTAGGGAGCGTTTTAACACCCTTTTTGAGAAGCCTCAAAGCACAAACCCAAGGGATTTTAGCAAGAGGATGAGTTTAAAATTTCATTAGAATGGGCCACCAAATAGATTTTTGTTTAATAGAAAGACCATTATAAAAATAGTGTCATTCTAGAGAATCCAAGGCTTCATATCTTCCCAAGCCCACCAAATAATTTTCGTTAAAAAATCCTTAAAATGAGAGTATGAAGACCAATTCCCTTTATGGAGACCAATTCCCTTCTAAGTTAATCTCCTAGTTGGATGACCAGAAGAAATACTATGCCACACCCAAATTTTCTATGCATCGTTACCATCTATAACATGAATGATCCAATTGGTTTATGAAACAAATCCTTGATGCTAAGTAGAAATTATGCTTGATCCACCTACATCATGAGGGAGATAATAGTACTTCCAAGCCACCAAATGAAAACCTCAATGATTTTTTGAGGAGGCCCAAAGAAAATCTCTATCAATCTTTTATAGCTTCAAATATGAGGCTTTACAAGGCACCTAGTAGGTAGAATAATAAACATGGGTGGTCGTCTAAATCTTGAAAAAAATTAAAACATCCATACCAAATATAGAGGCTTAGTAACCTAGTAAGGGAACTTCTTCTCAATTCTAACAAGCATATCTTGCCACAAAGGTAACATAGAAGCTTGAAAATCAAGAGGTATGCATTAAAATTTAAAAATCTCACTATACCTAATCTACTTCCACCCAAAAGAGTTGAGCTAGGGAGTTTTTGGTAAGAAGGAAAATATGTAACATTGAGTAATTTTCCATTGAATTGTTGAACACAAGTCTTTAAAAAAAGTTCTAAGAAAAGGCTCAAAGATTATATAACACTATTTTCCTCTTCCAAAAGAGTGAGAAAATATTTGTCTTGACAAAATGACCATTAACAAGTTGAGCTAATGAATTAGGTAAATAAATACCTTTAACTAGCCCTTGAGAAACTGAATGATCCAAGAGGTATCCAAACCCTTCAACAATAAGAACACAAATACTATAGCTAAAGGGAATTTCTAGATAATAGACTTGAAAAGGCCAAGAAAACTAGATTGGTGGTCATTGATAATGAGAAAAGTTGAAGCATATATAAAGAGTGTACAAATTGGTTCAATAAACCAAGGTTCATATCGCAATTCCTAGAGCATTGCAAGAATAGAAGGCCACTCAATGCAATCATATGATTTGGAAAAAATAATTTTGATGAAATCATCGAGCCCATTCTCTAACTTCACAAACTACAATGATATTATCTAGAATACATTTGGACTTGACAAAACAAGTTTTCTTAGGTCATACAATCTATGTAAGATGGTGTAACTTAAGCTATGTAAGGGCTTTGCTAATGATTTTGTAGGAAGCATTGAGCAAAGTGATCAATCTCGAATTACATATACCTTCTGAATCACTAGACTTTGGTATGAATTTTATATTTCTTCTATTAATAATATTTCCTAAGAAATTTGAATGGAAGACTTCATTATATAATTTATAAAGATCCTTCCCAACATAACCTCAAAGGGTCTTGTAAAATTTACAAGGAAAACTATGACAACTAGGAGCTTTATTATTGGACATAATAAATAAATCATACTAAATAAAAAATTCTAAGTTAATTAATAAAATGTAATTAACAAGTATATAATCAATTTAGATTATTTAGTCAGTGTAGACACTAAAAATTGTCCTTAGCCTGAAGTAATTTTTTTAAACTAATTAAATAGGTTAGCATCTTTCTTCTTTTCCATATAGTTAAATAATTTTAACTATTTAATTATTCTAACTTTTCTCTAAGGTTAATTAATAAAAAAATTATTTAATTAATTAACCTCTTTTTATTAAATAATTATCTTCAATTATTTAATCTCAAATCTTATTTATAATTAAATAAATAATTATCTAATTTCTATATTGTTCTATAGTTAAATAAATATTTGTATTTATTTAATTATTCATGTGTGAGAAAATAAATAAATTTTATTTATTTTAATCTTTCTATTTTCACTCACCACTTAACTCTGAATTTCTTTCCCATCAATTATTCCTTTCATAATCCATTAACTTAGCCTTAATTTAGAAACTTCCTTTTGTTGGTAATATGTTCCCATTTATGTCAAAAGGGCATCTCATAGATGTCAAGAGGAAATTGGATTAATGGGAGATCATTGGAAGATTAGATGTCATTGATATTAGTGGATCAAGAATAGGTTGGTTGACGAAGTATGATGGGGAGAAGAGCATATTTCACAATTGTTGCAAAGTTTCTCAAAATGTTGCAAAGTTGTCATGCAATATTGAAATGCTTTTTTGTAAAATTGGAAGACTAGATGTCATTGATGTTAGTGGATCAACCATAGGTTGGTTGATGAAGTATGATGGAGAGAAGAGCATATTTCACAATTGTTACAAAGCTGCTCAAAATGTTGTAAAGTTGTCATGCAATATTGACATGTTTTTGCAAAATAGGTTTTTGATGGTTTTTGGAGAAAACTAATGGCCAATCTAATGTGGGTTTTTCATGCTTGTTTCAAAGGTGTGGTTCATAGATTTAGAGGATAAGAATGGAGCTCAAAATTGAGTTATATCTGCTCTTTGGTCAAATTAGGGTTTAGTAGAGAAACCCTAAAAGCTTCATTCATAGTGCCTTCACAAAAATTTTAATTGATCATTGATTGGTGTTAGGGCATTACCAATAGCTTAAGTTACAAATTAAGCCTTCAAAGTCATGAAGAAACCAACCCCTTGACCTAGGTATTACCGGCTCAAAAAGTGATGAAGGCTTTAAATTTACCTAAGTCCGAAAGTAAATATTTGATTGCACATGATTGACAGTTTAGGTTTAGCAATAGCCGATCCGACGACTCCCATGTGCCAACATTTCTCATATGGCAACGTCAGCATTTTTCCATGGAAGTGTAGAAAAGTGACAACTTTATCGGTGGTTCCAAGCTCGAGGCGCTCAACAAAGAAATTTTTATGGTTAGCATGAGGACATGAGTACAAAGAGATGATGTAAGCAGATAGATGGTATCCTTCTACCATTTTGTTGAGGGTCAATAGGTCCTTGATTCAACATTGTGGGAACACAGTATGATGACGCATGTCACTGGTGACGTTGGCCTAAGGGCATCCAAAGTAGAATATTAGCCTGGTGCCCTAAGTAGAGATCTACGACACTATTTTAAAGCAACTTAATCCAACAACTATGTTTTAAGGCTAAAGGTTCAAATGATAACCATCAAATGATGGCACGAAGATTACAAATTGACAGCTTGAATTCAAAGATTTGATTCTACAATGGGGTAAGTACAAGAAGATAGGGGGCCAAAAAGGGGTCTTAAGTGGCCACTTTTTTTCTAAAATCAGGAAATACTGACCTTGGATGAGAAATTAAGGATAATTATACTCAAAATTTAAAGATGCAACAAAAACAATGTTTGTAGTGCTCTAAGTCTAATTTCTAAACTATTAATTATTTTTGAAAATGGTAGAGATTAAGGGGTTCAAAAAAAGGAGCCACAAAAATTGGTGTTGTCTTTGTCAAAAAAACAAAACATAGTATCTTTTGTGGCTCCCTCAAAAGAATAATTTTTTTTTGCTATTTTTAAAATCACTTCAATTAGAAATTAGCTAACATGTAGTTTATGCTCGATATTTTTGATAAATTTTTAATGAAAATTTGATTTCTTACTAATTTTCTGAGTGGACACATCTTGAAAAACTAAATTTTGATTGTGCTACCCCTATAATTTTTGAACACTATTGAATTTTTTTTTTTTTGAATGTGTAGAATGGAGTCTAGTTTATAAAAGTGTAATTTATTTGAAATTTCAATGAACGGTTAAAAAATGAAGTAATAAATACCAAACATTGATTGTTGACAAAAAATGGACACACAAACAAAAGAAATTAAAGATGAAAGCCTTAACATTATCAAAATATAAAAAAATACACTGTTAAATAGCTAAGAGAGAGCATAACATTACCCAAGTGTTAGATTTACTCAACCTTGAAACACATGCAAACCTGACGCTTAGCACAAATGAGATTAGATGTGAAATATTGTAGAATATGCAACAAAATGTCTTTGGATGTTGGGAAGGCTCTCCAAGACTTTGGGTTGGAAATCCAAAGCAAATCCTAAGCCTAAGGCTTGGGGATTCCCAAAGCAAGATATAATGTGAGTGTATTATAACGTGCTCGTGTTATATTTGTTTTGTATTTTTCTCCCTTTTTTGTAAAATGTTGGTACATGTTTCTCAAGCTTGACATAACGCAAGCGTGTTATAACATGTTTGTATTATGTCTTGCTTGAATTTTATTTTTTGTGTAAGTTTGTTAAGTATTTTTTATGTATGTATCTATATATATTTGTATGTATGTATGTCTCTATTTATGTATGCATGTATGTATGTATGTATGTATGTATGTATGTATGTAGTATATATGTATGTATGCTTGTATGTATGCCTATATGTATGCATGCTCGTATGTATGTATGCCTGCATGTATGTATGTATGTTTCTATGTATGTATGTATGTATTTATGTGTGCTTGTATGCATGTATGTATGCATGTATCTATGCTTGTATGCATGTATGTATGGTTGTATGTATGTATGTAAGGGTTTTGGGTTTGTGGTATATAAGGTTGAGGGTATAGGTTATAGACCAGATGAGGGTTGAGATTTCTAGGTTTAGGGTTTAAGGTGTAGGGTTGAGGATCTAGGGATTAGGGCTTAAAGAATAGGCTGAGCATAGAAGGTAGAGGGTTGAGGGTTATAATTGAGGCATAATATTTAGCTTGTTGAGTGTATAATATTAAGTGTGTAAAGCATAGGGATTAGGGTTTAGGATATTGGGTTTAGGGTTTATGATATGGATTGAGGGTATAAGGCATAGGGTGACTTGGGTTGAGAGTACATCTAGTTCAGGTTTTAAGCATAGGGTTGAGGGATAATATTAAGGGTTTAGGGTATAAGGGTGAGGTTATATGGTATAGGGATGAGGATTTGTGAGTGTAGGGTTTAGGTTTTAAAGTATAGGGTTGAGGGTTATGAGTTTATAGTTGAGGGATAATGTTCAAGGTTGAGTTTCTAAGATATAGGGTTCACAGTTTAAGGTTGAGGGTATAAGGTATATGGATGAGGGTTGAGGGTTTAGGGAATAAGTATAGGGTTGAGGGTATATGGTAAAGGGTATAGGTAGAGGTTTGAGGGTTGAGGGATAATGTTCAAGGTTGAGTATCCAAGGTTAAGTGTATAGGGTATAGGTCCATTAGGGTTTAAGATAGTGGGTTGATGGATTAAGGATGAAGTATAGGGTTGAGGGTTGAGGGTTAATTGTTTAAGGGATAAGGGTTTAAGGGTTAAAGGATTAGTGTTGAAAGGTTGGGGGATTAGGGTTTAAGGGTTAAGGGATTAGGGTTTAAGGGTTGAGGGATTAGGGTTTAAAGGTTATGGGATTAGGGTTTAAGGGTTGAGGGATTAGTTTTTAAGGCATAGTTTTGAGGGTTGAGGGTTTAGGGTTTATGTTTAAAGGGTTGAGGGTTGAGAGTTTAGGGATAGGGTTTAGGGTTGAGGTTTAAGGGTTGAGGGCTTAAGGGTTGAGGTTTTCAGGGTTGAAGGTTTACGGGTTTAGGGTTTAAGGGATTAGGGTTTAAGGGTTGATGGTTAAGAGATTAGGGTTTAAGGTATAGGGTTGATGTATTAGGGTTAAGGGTTTAATATATAGGGTAGAGGGGTGAGGGTTGAGGGTTTAAGGGTTGAGGGATTAGGGTTGAGGATCAAGGGTTTAGGGTTTAACTATAGGGTTGAGCGATTAGGGTTGAGTGTCTAATGTATAGTGTAGAGGCTTTAACGGTTTAGGGTTTAAGGGTTGAGGGTCTAATGTATAGGGTAGAGGGTTGAGAATTGAGGGTTAAGGGTTTAATGTATAGGGTAGAGGGTTGATGGATTAAGGATTTAAGGGCTAAGGGATTAATGTATTAAGGGTTTAAGGTATAGGGATGAGGGATTAGGGTTGAGGGTTTAATGTAGAGGGTAGAGGGGTGTAGGGTTGAGGGATTGGGGTTGTGGTTATAGGGGTTATGGATTGGGATTGGGTGTTTATGGTTGAGGGTTTAAGGGTCTAGAGTTGAGTGATTAGGGTTGAAGGTTGTGGGTATAGGGTTGAGGTATTAGGGTTGAAGATCTAATGTATATGGTAGAGGGTTGAGAATTGAGGGTTGAGGGTTTAATGTAAAGGGTAGAGGGTAGACAATTGAGGGTTTAAGGGTTTGAGGGTTGAGGGATTAGGGTTTAATATTTGAGGGTTTATGGATTATGGTTTAAGGGTTGAGGGATTAAGGGTTGAGGGTTTAGGGTTAAGGGTATAAGGTTGAGGGATTAGGGTTGACAATTTAGGATATTGGGTTGAGGGTTTAAGGGCTTCGGGTTTAAGGGTTGAGGGTTTAATGTTTTAAGGGTTGAGGGATTAGGGTTAAGGGTATTGGGTTGAGGGAAAAGGATTAAGGGTTTAAGGGTTGAGGTTCGAGGGTTTAAGGGTGTGGACACTAGAAATGGATACTTTACTTCCTTGTCCACAAAATGGGATACAAGGAGAGTGATCTGATTTCACAATATTGACATTCAACGTCACCTTAGAGATCTCAACCCATTGAAGGATGTGAGAGATATAGCTATAAGGTGTTCTTGAAGATGATTGATACAAGAAATGGTTCACCACCAAGTGTAAACTTGGAAAACATAAAATGTTTGAAAACATAATGTGATATGCAAACAAATGCTAAATGACCTAGGGAAATTCCTAGAAATGTAAATAAAGTAGAAAAAAAAGAAAAAAGATATGAATGATGTGCACCTGGAAACCTTGAAGAGACTGGAAATAGTTGTGAACTTCTAAAAATGTTGATTTTTAAGCCTGGTGGGACTTATTCGCCATTCTGGGTGAATCGGTCCTGATTCTGGAAAACTACACCGTAGCCTATTTTAGCCAAATGGGTATCCAAATTTATGATTTTTTTTGAAAATAGGTATAGTGGGAATCATTTTAAACTCTTGTAAAATGAGTCCACTTTAACTTTTCTCAAAACTTAGAAGTGGAATCTATATCTCTTTGTCTACTCAATTTGTACCTCCAAGTGTCCTGATCTGAAACCCTAATTTTTGGGGCTGTAAGTGAATTTTTGTGAATATTTTGACCTTGCCAACAAGGAGATGACTCTAAAATTTTTGAAATCTAATCTTCAATGATCTCCATGCCTTTCAAAGCACCTAGATCTGCAATCATGCAAAGAAAGAGAGAAAATGTTGATTGTTAGGGAATAGGGGTTTGCCTTGGTCAAACCCCTTTTAGGTAATTAAACCAAAATGATGAAATAAAATAATCAAGCATGAACATGAAGTAATGCAATTAGAACCTTTCCATGATGATGGATCTTGAATTTCTGCAACAATGGATGCAAAATATTCCCTTGAATGCCTTATAATTGATCTTGAATGCTATCTTGATGACCTTGTGAAGACTTAAAATGCCTAACTATTGCTTGCTTGACTTGAAAAATTGAATACCCTTATGTTACTTATATGAAATGAGGATTTGAAACCTTGTTTATATATGCAAGGCAATCAAATGGTTGTTATTTTGATCCCTAAGGCCAAGATTGAAGAAATTTGAATTAAAAACCCACTTTTTCCTACTCAAACCTCAAAAATAGCTCAAATCGGACTCATTTGATGTCTTGGGTGAATGAGTCCTACTTGGATGGGTCTCATTCTCCCAAAGTGGCGAATGGGTCCCATAGGGGCTATTTTACTTGCCAAAATGTAGAGGAATGGAAAATTTAAGTTCTTATGTTGATCTAGTGGGGTTTTGGATCAAAATATGCCCTAGGATGCACAATATGGGGTCATAGAGGCCTATTAATGATGATATAAAGGTCATAAATGCAAGGAGGCCCAAAATACAATGTGAAAGTGTGAATAAATATAGTTTACAACACTAAATTAAGGAAAAAATTGAGTCTATTTATCTTAGAAGGGTCCTGAATTCCATGTGAATGTGTAAAACATATTACAACACTATATTAGGTCCACTTGATTTAAAAGCCTCTTAAATTTAATGTGAAAGTGTGAATAAATGCAATTTACAACATTAAGTTAGGACAGGGTTAGGTTTATTTAGCTTTAAAAGGGCCCAAGACCTAATGTGGATGTGTAAAACACCTCACAACACTAGATCAAACCGACATTAGGTCCAATTTACCATTAATTATTCCCAAATAAAGGAAGGAAAAGACATAATTTTTCAATGATCACAAGGGTTGAGGGATTAGTGTTGAGGGTTTTGGGTATGATGGATTAGAGTTGAGGGTTGAGGGTTAAGAGGTAAGGTTTGAGGGTTTAAGGGTTTAAGGAGAGAGAGAGATAGATAGAGAGAGAGAGAGAGAGCGAGAGAGAGAGAGAGAGAGAGAGAGAGAGAGAGATTAGGGTTGAGGGTCCCATGTATAGGGTAGAGGGTTGAAAATTGAGGGTCCAACGTATAGTATAAATATGTGTTCCCATGTAAAGGGTTTCACTAATTCAAGACTCAACTATGAATCATACGAGATCATCCAAACCTAGGAAATGAACCGAGTTCATAAAAATAAGCTTATCTAGCATTCAAAATCAATATTTCACAAACAAAGGAAATTATAAACAAATACCCTTTCAAACATAAATAACAAAGGAACAAAAATTTAGCATGCCTATATTTAAAAGCTCCAACTGATATTTCCTCCTTCCTAGCTCAATTTGATAATCCCACTTGTTAATTCTTCCAAATTCAACCTATCTTCCACCTCTAGTCTCTTACCAATTCTCTCAACAATACAATTGTAAAATCACGAAGTAACTTGCTAACTCTCAAGCTCTCTAATTCACTTGCACAAAAAATAAAACAAAATAAAAATAGAGAAATCATAATGAGAAGTGTAATAAATGGTTGAGAGAGCACCTCTATATATACTAAAATTTGAGCTTCCAAAGGCTACAAACAAGCTAATAATTCTACCACCTTCCTATGCACATGCATCAACTCAATTGAATTAAAATCTCAAATTGCAACACAAGAAAATACTTATATTTTTAATGGTTGTGTTGACTCTATTCTTGAGGCAACATGACTCTTTTACTGAGTCAAGGGATATTGACACCTTTCTACAGGTTTCCTATTTGAATTGCAAGTCAACTACCCATACAAATTTCTGCCATCTTTGCATTGATTGAATTTCATGTCTATTAGATGGTTTGAAGACTCCCATATGCATACAAAATCTTATCATATCATTGAATACTTTGCATAGTACCCACCTCCTATTTTTGTGTGTTGATTCCAATGCAAAAAACAACTAAAATGTATCTCCTTACCTCTTATATTGCATTCCATTCACTGCAAACTTATGCACTATTTTTAAGTCTCCCTTAAGCACTTTTCATGTGCTACATTCAACTGTATAATTTTTGGATTTTACTCAAGCCAACCACCACTCCATACGTGCCTTCATTATTGTATTCAACTCCTTTACTTGGGAACTATACAAACTACATTCAATTATTATTTACTTAGCATTCAAAAGTACACCATATTCTTATGTGCATGTTTCAACAATATTATTATTTACTTTGCATTTAACATACTTTGATTTTTTGAATTTAATTTCCTCACATAGGCATATTGCATGTGCAACATATATGGTTCCCTTGTTGGCTTTTAAACCATCCTTTCCCTAACATAAGGTCGTGCTATTTATATGTTCCTAAGCTTATTCTACATTATTTCTAATATACACTATGTATATTTATATATATACATATTATATAATGCTTATATATATTAACATTTATATATACATTTGCATATTAAAAACATTGGTCGATATTCAAATATATTAACCACTATATATATCTATATATTACAAATAAATATAAATAATGATTTATGTATTTGTATATATATTATGTATATGTACATATTATATATATATGTATATATACATATACATGTAAATACATCCTTCATCATTTTTCAATATGTCGACTCATACATGTATCAACATATATAAATGATGATCAATTTATCACATATTATTATGTGTGCATTATCCACAATACATATATACATATATACATACCCACACACATATAGGTACTCAAGCATAATCATTCAAATATCACAACTTATGAAAAAGGAATTTAACATCATAATTCAAATGGAAAAACTATCACAAGGATATCCTAATCCATAACATTATCCTGCTATCAAGTTCCCAAAGGAAATCAAAGACCAAAACGAAAACCATAATGAATCATCCCCAAACTATGACCAAAGGTTACTCGATTTCATGAACCAAATCAAATCAACTTAGAACAAACTAGGATGTGAGTGTGTGTATGCTCAGTTAGGTTCATTAAGGGTTATGTACCAAGCTCTTATGTCGAGTGTACTTCCCCCTCTTGTACCTGAGGGCTTGACACCTTCTTGCATCCAACTTAGTGCAACACAAAGGTAGTTAGTCGTTCACATAAAATGTATTTGCATCATCAAATAATTAATGTATTCACATTGCAATACATATTCATTCATTGCATTTTTCATAAAACATAATAATTCCTTCAAAAGCAATAACATCTTAATGCACATTTCAATATTTCATTCACCTATCAAACCTATTAAACTCGTAATTTATATTTATCATCATTTTCACTCATGGAGGTAAAAGTAACTTGGTAACTATGAGATGAGGTGTAATAGGCTTTAAGTGTGGATGATAGAAGAAGCACTATTGGTGGTGCATTTTTCCTTGGAAACAAACTTGTTTCTTGGCTGGGTAAAAAATAAGAGTCAGTTACTCTTTCAATAGCTTAAGCAAAGTACATGGTAGCAATGGCAAGTTGTACTCAAGTATTGTAGATGAAGCAAACACTCAAAGAAATCAAGGTAGAGTTCAAAGAACCTCTCTCTATTCTTTGTGATAATTCAAGTTCCATAAATGTATAAAATAATCTAGTGATGTATTTTAGGACAAAGAATTTATCAATCAAGTATCATTTTTTAAGAGAAAAGGTAGCACATCAAGAACTTAGTTTGGAATATGTGCCAACCAAGGAATATGTTGCAAACATATTCATAAAACCTCTTCCCAAAGAGAAATTTGAATACTTGAGGCATAATTTAGGAGTGGTTGCTCCTACCTCATATCACTAGATCTTAGTGACAGGACACATGCATCCATGGGGAGCTTCATAGTAACTTTATTCCATCCCTGGAAGAGAGGAGAGATCAAGTTAGGTCTAATTGGTTTTGTAAATTTCTAACAAATTGATGGTTTCTAATTAGAGATACTCTTCCTCTTTGCATGGTACCCATAGAAAGTGGGAGAAATTGGTGTCCCTTTGCCATTGATGTCAAAGGAGAAATTATGCAAAATGCTCTAAGTTTGCAATGTCTTGGGAGAAATTGGGCCTTTGTTATCAAAGGGGGAGATATGACATAGGGGAGTTGTAAGTAACTATAAATAGTTGTGTTCCTAATATTGATAGTAGTGGTTGTGCAAAATAATCAATGTTGATGGATGTGTAGAGAATTCTATTGGTGCAAAGCATTTCATTTTTCCATCAATGACAATGGGGGAGATCTTTTGGCAATATGTTATCATTGATGTCAAAATTGCATCTCATCTATAGATGTCAAGAGGAAATTGGATTAAGGGGATATGATTGAAGACTAGAAGTCATTGATGTTAGTGGATTAGCCATAGGTTGGTTGATGAAGTATGATGGAGAGAAGAGCATATTTAGCAATTGTTGCAAAGTTGCTCAAAATGTTGCAAATTTGTCATGCAATACTGACATTTTTTTGAAAAATTGGAAGACTGGATGTCATTGATGTTAGTGTATCAGCCATAGGTTGGTTGATGAAGTATGATGGAGAGAAGAGCATATTTCAAAATTTTTGCAAAGTTGATCAAAATGTTTCAAAGTTGTCATCCAATACTGACATATTTTTGTAGAACATGTTTCCAATGGTTTGTGAAGAAAACTAATGGTAGATCTAATGTGGGTTTTTTGTGCTCATTTCAAAGGTCCATAGATTTAGAGGATAAGAATGGAGATCAAAATTGAGTTATATCTACTCTCTGGTCAAATTACAGTTTAGAAAAGAAACCCTAAAATCTTTAGTCATGGCACCTTCACAAAATTTCTAATTGATCGTTGATTAGTGATAAGTCGTTATTAGTAGCTTAAGTTACAACTTAAGCCTTCAAAGTCATGAAGAAACCAACCCCTCCACCAAGGGATTACCAGCTTGGAAAGTGATGAAGAATTTAAATTTATCTAAGTTCAAAATAAAATATTTGATTGCACATGGTTGACAATTGAGGTTTAGCAATAGCCGATCGAGTGGCTCCCACACACCTACACTACTCAAATGGCAATGTCAGCATTTGTCCACGGTAGTGCAGAAAAGCGACAAGTGTTCTGATGGGTCTAAACTTGAGGCTCTCATCAAAGCAAGTTTTATGGTTAGCGCAAGAACATGAGTACAAAGAAATGATGCAAGATGATAGATGGAATCCTCTCGCCATTTTGCAGAGGTTCAATAGGTCTCTATGTCGGGATTGTGGGAACATGGTATGATGACTCTTGCATGTCTACAAGCCATTTGGTGGGCCCAATATTTTTTTATTGTAGAACTGTGGAGTCTTACCATGTGTTTGGTGGGATCAATTTTATTTTCTTTGCAAAGATTGATGACTATGATGAATGGAAAGAAGATCAATAGTTTCCACTACTCCGCAAAGGAGATGGTTGATCCCTATATGGACCTTGCAAAACCAAAAGATGATTACATTTGTCCCTAGTGACATCACAATGAAGACTAATATGATTAAGATCAATGGCATGTGTTAGCTCTCAAAAATATAGGCAAAAGACCTCAAGAAGTTGCCAGACTTTTGGTATGTTTTAGGGTAACAAACAAGGCCAAATGGTTTGAACCTTCTTCTCTTCAGGTGCCACCAGACCTAGGTGGGTATACCTATGTGAATGAGGTAGACTTAAATTTGTGTGACTTGATTGACTTGATGGATCTATTATGATGGTAAAAAGTGTAATAGATGAAAGTTTGCTGAATGCTCCTATTCCTAATATTGAACTTGAAATGTGAATTTTTTTGAATAAATATTTTATAGAATTATAAGATGTGAATGGTGTGACCAGTGCCTAGCTCTATTGGGCTAATGGAGTCAAGATTTGTATAATGGGTGACTTTTTTAATGGCTATAATTCAAATTGCTTGGCACTTTTGACTGCTTACAACTTGTGTAAACGTGCAAAAGTGTAATTATCAAATTCTTAATGATCCAAATGCCCTTTTCCAAATTACTGTGATTAATCAAAAGGGTTTAATCCCATCTCTTTTTATATCACTTCACTCTTTATTCCTGTTCTCATTTAATTAGTAGAAACCTACAAAATTGGTGTCAGGGCATTTATTTATGAATCCAACCCAAATACTAATCTCTATTTCCCTCGTACGAGTTTTTTTCAAGCTAGCTTGAAGTGAAAATATTTTGTTACTTAATAGATCATCTAAATTTGCGTGGCCCTTCAATACTTCTACTATGTCACTGAGTTATTTTGTTTCCCCTTATTTAGATATTTACATGATCTATCCCTCAATATTTCTATCAGCAGAAGCGCAACATAGGAAAACACCATGAACATCGATGATCAAATCAAAAAATTTGTAGACTCGCAAGGTAAAGTAGTGATTGAGAGCGGTGCTCCATACTATTTCCCTATTATTCTTCAAATTCCCAATTCGAGTTCAATACTTCTTGAGCATTGTATTATTCTACTCATAGGACAAGACCACAAAGTGTTGCACTATCCCCAATTAATTCTGAGCTTGGTTGGATCTCATTTCGGGCCTGAGCCGTGGCCACGAAACACAGATATGCATTTACATAACTAGAAGACTTTGAACAAAAGGACATGCCTCCTTCATTGCCATGTACCTATGAATTCGACCAAAATGCCATTCCTCAATGCCGCTATAAAGGATCAACCATGGTCAGCTCTAATTCATCACTCAAAATGAAGAACCCCAATGTTGTTTAACAATTCCTTGAAATCATAAATATTCCTTGCACCTTGTGGTGTAGAATATGGTCCAATTTCATTGTATACAATATTCAATTCCCTTAATGTTTTTGTTTGTCTCAAAGGAGTGAGCACAATAAAATAGTGAAGGATATTGTTGTGATACCAAAATATTTAACCTATTCTAAGCAATTAAAATGCAATGGAAAATATAATGAAACACCTCATGATTAGCCTAAGGAATTTGTAAAATGCAAAGAGGAAAGTGTCAAATGAAGATAAATGATTATACCTTCCTCCTTGCAGCTGAAACTCCTTGGTTGGCCCTTGATTTGGATTGATATGTATGCTCCTTGATGGCTCTTGATGTGGCTAAAATGAAGGATTAGACTATGTGCTTGGATGCAAATGCAAGTGAATGTAATTGAAGGCTAGATGAGTGCACAAAATGGCAACATGTAGTTATAAAATGGCCAAGTGTCCTCAATGCCCTTGAGGAGGGGGTATTTATAGGAGAATTTGAATTCTCTAGAGAATTCAATGGTTGAGATTTATCCAACAAGGTCAAGATGAAGGGCTAAGGTGAGTTGAGGACTCACAAGCCCTCACATCTTGACATGTGGAATGTGAGATGGCTAAGGGTGAGATGATGTGTAGGTGATGTGGAAGAGAGGTACATGATGTGGAGGAAGGACAAGTACCTTCCAAGTACTTTGGTGATGATGAGAAATTTGGGAGAATAAAAGTGAATTAAAAATTCACAATGATTGGAAGAATCTAGTGGATAAGACAAGGTTCCCAAAAGGTGGGAATTTGTCACATGTGACTTGATGTGACAAGTCAAATATTCTAGAAGGTGCATGGGAAAATGGGATTCTAGGAGGAATAAAAGTGAATTAAAAATTCACATGGGGAAGAGAGGAGCCTAGGGTGAATAAAAAGGAATTAAAAATTCCTTGGGGGATGGGGAGAGTTGACCAAGGTACTAATTAGGTTTGACTAATCAGTAATTAGAGGATAATTATGGGTTAATGAGGATTAGAAGCCAACTTGCAAAAGTTGGAGGATGTGACACATTCTAATCAAGGATTAGGCATGTGCACATCCTTAATGAAGAGATTAGGAGATGGATTAGGATTAGATGAAAATGACATGTGAGGAATTAAATAAATGTAATATTTATTTAATTCATTTGATGAAAAGGGGATTAAGGAGGGTAAGGTATTTAATTATTAATTAAATACCTTAGCGATTTGATAGAATTAAGGATATTAATTAAATAATAGTAATATTACTTAATTAACTTGGATAAGAGGTTGTTTAGATGAAAAATGATAAATTTGGATAAATTAAGTGTTCAAATTTGGATGTCTACATTTTTCCCCTCTTTGAGATGGTGTTATGAAGTAGCATCATTTCAAAGAATATTAAAACATAGAACCCAAAAGGGGATGGTTAGATTGGGAAGGATGCCCCAGTCATCAAACGGATGACTAGGAAGAAATATAATGGAGGTGAAGATGAAGATTAAGGATAAGGATGCCCGCTCGAGAGGACATGCGAGTTCAAGAGAACACGAATGTGCTCTTGAAATGGATGAGATGGTGAAATGGGAGGTGATGAAGAGGATGCAAAGGGATGGATATGAAAGGGTGAAAAGGCAACAGGAGGTTGGGAAGCACAAATAGATACAAAGACGAAGATGATGTTGCCACATTCAAGCTACAAGCGGAAATGGGTGGATGATGGATGGAGTGTCATCAATGAGGGAATGAGAGATCCCGAAACAATATGAGGATAGGGAAGGATACATCCCAATGAGTGGTATTGATGAGGGAAGGACACATCCCAAAACACCACTAAAGGATAGGGAAGAGTACCTCCCGATGGTGATGATGAACGTGTTGTTGACGAGGGAAGGATACATCCCAAAACAACACCAAAGGGATATGTAAGAATACATCTGGATGATGATGAGGATGATGAGGATGATTGGATCAAGGCTTGTAACAAGACTGGGAACAAGACCAAGGATATGATTAGGTGATTTGGGCTAGATGGAATGGATGGGGATTGGATAGAGATGTGAGATGAGGATGAAGGAGAAATGGATGGGGGGATACATGCAAGACAATAAAATGGAAAATGAAATGCAATCCTAATGCAATTTTCCATCTTTGGAGCACTGATTTTGCTATAGCATAAGACACAAGATTCCAAGGTATGAAGGACCAAGGCCGATTCATGTCAAATGCATAAAACACACACAACAGACAAGAAGGCTATCCCAACACCCCAAAGTCGCCATGGCTTTGGTCGGGCCAGGTGTTGGAATAACCACAAGCACATGAGGATTCCCCAACGTAACACAAGACCACAAAGATCTTGGTGGGTACTACATGGGACAACCAAGAAGACACAAACAAACAAAAGATCAAAATATGCCCATATGTGGACTAGTCAAAGCACACCATGATATGATGGATCAAGGCGACTGTTACAAGTGATGATAGGGAGCTCAAATGATAAACAAAAGCCAAAAGTATCAAAAGATCGCAATCAATTTCAAATGTCCTTTGCCATAGGATCAAGGGGATAGATGGGATTGATGAGGTCTGTTAGGAAGGATGCATCTTGTTGAGACCAAAGATGGATACTAAGCTAAAAGATCGATATGATGGAGGATATTCAAAATCGATTGGATCTCATGATACAAGTGGGTCTCATTTGTGAAGAACTGGCTAG
Organism: Sequoia sempervirens; assembly: GCA_007258455.2. Classification (NCBI taxonomy): domain Eukaryota; kingdom Viridiplantae; phylum Streptophyta; class Pinopsida; order Cupressales; family Cupressaceae; genus Sequoia; species Sequoia sempervirens. The sequence continues at coordinate 23,393 of VDFB02115724.1, read as the reverse complement.
ATAAGGGCATATCTTGATGACACGACACAAGGGAGACAAGACACGAGAAATGACACACCCTAAAGACCTAGGGGCTCGGGGGCCAATCAAAGATTAGCCTTGCCTATGTGAAAGATCAAAGCCCTCGTAGTTCGATAAAAGGCTGACGATTGACCAAGATGGAGACCTTGATGGATGGTAAAGATAGGAGGGACAAAAGGAGTAAAGTAGACAATGGCGATCGATGAGAGACGATAGACAATAGACGATAAAGGAGCCCCGGGGGCTGATCAAGTGATCGACCTTGCCTACGTGAAAGCGCAGGGGCAACATAGTTCGACCAACGACCAATGAAAAATGATGGATAAAGGATGATAAGATGAGTGGATAAAAATATGGGATCGATATGATGAGATAGGATAGACCTAGTGGATTGGATAGGATGATGATGATCACATAAAGCTCAAGGATGAGATAGTTATCCTAAAAGATGAATTGGGAGGATGATATGATGGGATTGATTCTACACCAAGTTTTGGGGTTTAAAGGGTGTAAGGTGTTGACAATCAAATTTTTCTAGATTTGCCAATTTTCAAAAATTGTCAAATTTTTCCATTTTAGGAAACCTCATGGAAATACTTGCGGGAGTCCAAATTTTTTCCAAGAAATACCCAATATTGAAATATGATGAATTGCCAACTAACATCCCAAATTCGAGATATGCATTTCGAGTTATGAGTGAAAACAATATTTCAAAATGTTGGAAAAAAACACTAAATTGAGATTTTGGGGGTCAAGATGAAAGTTTGAGGCCCCAAAAATGTGGCAAAACGGGTTCCAACCACCTGTCAAATTTCAACTCAAACGGACACCCGAGTCAAAAGCTATGGCCTCCGGAAGTTTCGATGTAAAAATCAAAAATCAATTTTGAAAATTTCAACACATGGGTTTTGATGGCGGGGGTAAAATTAGAAAATGGGTCGGGATTAGTTTTTCGAAAAAGACAGTAAAAATGTGAATTTTTGGCGGGGGGGAAAAGGACGGTGGGATAGGGGCACGCCACAGTGGGGTGTATGCGCCCCGGGCTGGGGCGTACACGCCCCGGCTAGGGCGGAGCCGCCCTAGTCACGGGGCGGACACGCCCCGCTAGGGCAGTGCCGCCCTGGACAAGGGCGGACACGCCCCGGGAGGGCAGAGCCGCCTTGACGGGGCAGACATGCCCCGAGGAGGGGCAGAAACGCTCCGAGGGGGTGGAGCCGCCCCGGGAAGGGGCAGACATGCCCCGAGGGGGCGGAGCCGCCCCGAGAGGGTAGAGCCGCCCCGACGGGGTGGACACGCCCAGGGAGGGCGGAGCCACCCCAGGAAGGGGTGGACACACCCCGAGGGGGCGGAGCCACCCCGGGGAGGGGTGAACATGCCCTGGGAGGGCGGAGCCACCCCGAGGAGGGGCGAACACACCCCGGGAGGGTGGAGCCGCCTTGGGGATGGGTGGACATGCCCCAAGGGGGCGGAGCTGCCGCAAAAAAGAGAGAAGAAAGAGGGATGGGGCGTTGGACATTGAGAAAAGATAAGAGATTGAAAAGATGTGTAAAAGAAGCAGAAGTGATGGCGATGAGATAAATGGCATTGGGTTGCATGGAAGGAGGCCTATAGCCAAATACCAATGACAAGGGATTGTGAGATGGGATGAGGATAAAGATGAAAGAATGGATGAAGGATGGGAGGGATTGTTTGGAGGGATAGGAATATAAGGATTGGGAGATGAAAGGGATGCTAGTATAAATGGATATGAAGATAAGGATGGGGAGATGAAAGGGATGTTGTGATAGATGATGTTTCCAAGGACTATGTCACAAAGGAAGTAGATGCCTCCACTCTAGATATGCCATATATGATGAGGCATGAGGGATGGGAGACAAGTGGATGGGAAGAGGAGATAACTAGAGGAGGATAGGATGGGTGACCAAGGAATACAACAGAGCATGGATGAAGGGAATGTATACCAAGGGGTGGCCAAAGCATGTATAGATAGGTGCTCCTGTTTTGATCAAGATCACAAGAAGGATGGAGGGATGGGAGATAAATGGGATATGATGGTAGGATGCGAAAGATAGGTGGGATGGAGAGGTTTTATGAAGAGGACGGATAACAGGAAGATGGGTGCATAGGGGGAAGCATAGCAGGAAGCATAGTGGGAATGCATATCAGGAAGTTGCCTCCAAGTGTAGATGGGGATTTACGCATGACACCTGTTTGCCAGGTTTTCATCATGGTACTTATCCAAGGCACTTTTTTGCCAAGTTTTCACCATTGGATGAATTATTTCTCTTTACTATTTTTTTTTTTTTTGACGTTTTTTTTATTTTTCGGATTTTTGGATAGTAGGGGGATGAAAATGGATAAGGATAGGGATGTGGATAAGGGAACTTAGAAGATACATGATAAGGATATGGATGAAGGACTCAAGCATCAAGTTCTATATGAGGTATTAAGAGCCCATGTTTGAAGTGACTGTTGGATGTTGGTACAAACTTATTAGGATAAATGGATTATGCAAGAGGATGAATTAGAGGGATTTGAGAGGGGAGATACATGGGATAATGGATGGGATGCTGCAAAGGGTATGGATGGAATGATGGGGGGGTATGTGATGGGGATATGTGTTCAAGACCAACATTGGCACATGTGGTGGTGGATGTGAAAAGATAAGAGGATTAAGGGATGTAGAATGTGTGGATAATGGAGGAGATGGGGTGGTGAAATTGGGAACATAAGGACCCAAAACAGACTTAGGAGATGAAAGGGGTGTATGACTAGATTTTGGATTAGCAACTTTGGATGTTCTTATAGATTTTTCATTTGATTGCATTGCATATTTTTTCTTTGGGATCCACATGGTTTTGATCTTTTCTTTGGTGGGCCTTTGTGGCCTACAGATTTGATTTAGATTTAGATTTTTCTTCTCTTCACCATGTCTTTTGGAGGGGACATGGGGAGCCTTAGATTCATGTGGATGTTTGAATTTATGCATGTTTTCTTTAATAGCCAAAGTGTGTTTAGTAGCAATGGGATGGGTGTGAGGAGATGGATGATGTGGAACAACGAAGGTAGGAATATGTGGATTATGTGTAGATGGAGGATGTGCGGGTATGTGCCTTTGTTGATCCTGATTAGGGGACATGTGAGAGGGATGTTTATGATGGATGAGATGGATAGGTGATGAATGGATGAAAGGATGAGATGGAGGAGGTGATCTTGGGATATATGGACCCAAGATGGATGGAGTGAATGAAGGATGGAGGGATGTAAGGACCCAAAATGGATGGAGCAGATGAAGGAGGGATATGGATGGTGGTTTTGAGGTGATATGATAAAGGAGGAGGGATGGCAACATATGATCTAGTGGGGCGATGGGAAGAGCTGACATTTCTTTTTTAAAAGGCTCATTGAGGACATCTAGAGGTTGTACCAACATCTTTAGCTTGTGAGTCTTGGGAAATAGGTCCAAGACCTTGCATGCAGACTTCTTCTTTGACTTGGATGGGCTCTAAAATACCTTGCTCATGAAGGCCTAGACCTTTTCCTTGATAGTTCATTTTCTTGAGCATGCAATCCATGATAGGATTTGTGTTATTTTGGAAACATGATGTGAGTCTATCATTAGGTGGAGGATGATGGGTGGTAAATACACTGTGTTTTTCTTCTGCAAGGAGGCCACCATGGAAGAATGTGAGAGTACCGAGGGGATATGCAAGCGGTGTAGGGATAGTAGTTTTAGGCGATGATGGGGGATCATGAGAGAGAGATGAAGGGATAGCAGCATGTGGATGGGCGATATCAGGAGAGGGATTAGGGGATATGATAGGATTTGGATTTGTGGTAGTGGGATCATGCAATGGAGATGGAGATGGAGTGGTGGAAGATTGAATGACAAGGGGATCATGGGATGGAACGGATGGGGGACTGTGATCTTGAGGTGGACTAGATGAGATGGTAGGATCTTGATCTGGAGAAGGGGATATGTTGACATGCTTTGGATTAGGTGCTTGGCATGACTCATCGTGTGTGGGAGGCATGATAAGGGAATCTTGGTGGGGATCTTCAAGTGGGGAAGATGGAGGGATGGAGGATTCAAAACATTCATGGGAATGGATTTTAGTGACACTAGGAGTGGAAGAAGTTGATTGGATTAGGGTGTCGTCGATGGGTTCGACGACTCTTGGAGGAGGAAGTGGGTGTTCATTGGGCTGAACAGATTTAAAGGATGTGATGGTAGGATATGGGGGCTCAGTGAATTCAGAAGGTGTGATGGTAGGAGATGGGGGCCCAATGGATTAAGAGGATGTGATGGTAGGACATGGGGGCTCGATGGATTCATAGGATGTGATGGTTTCATCAGTGATAGGTGTTGAGTGAAGAAGGGTCTTGTCACTAATGACCGTGGATGATGGGTTGGGATGACATGATTTCATAACTTCAAGGTATGGAGTGGGGGATGTCTTCTTTGTTATAAATCCTTGGAGAACTTCTTGAGTGAGGAACTTGAATGCTCTAGGATGAGATGGCGTGGTAGGAGTGGATGAAGGATTATGGATTGGTGGACTAGGATTAGATGGGGGAATGGGATTGGATGCAGGACTGGAAATAGATGGGGGATTAAGGTTAGATGAAGGGTTAAGATAAGGGGATTGGGATGGTGAATTAGGACATGAGGATGCAGGTGGTGGATTGTAGTAAGGGTATTGGGATGGTGGATTAGGATGGGAAAATTTAGATGGCGGATTGAGATAGGGAAATGTGGATGTTGGATTAGGATAAGTTGATGTGGATGTTGGATTAGGATAGGAAGGTACGAATGTAGGATTAGAGTGAGTAGATTGGCATGGAAGATTAGGGTAGTGGGTATATGCGGATGAAGGATTTATATAGGAGGATGTGGATGGGGGATTAGTCTAGGGGTATTGAGATGGTAGAATAGGATAAGAGGATGCGGGTGTTGGATAAGAGGATGATGTAGATGAAGGGTATGATGGATATGACAGATATCCCTTGTCAAAGGTAGCAAAAGCAACATGATTAGGCATGGACGAAGACATAACGGGATAACATGAGGGGGTGATTGGATTTTGGAAAGTGGGTGGAGAAAGCTTACTAGCAATGATAGTGTCAAGGGGATCTATGTCATATTCCTCTTGATCAACAAGACTTTCGTTATCGTTGTCAATGTAATTAGGGTTTCCCTTGACCACTATTGATGGAGGATAAGGATTCATGATGGTGAAAGGATAAAGAGGATGGATGAAAATATTTTGGATGGGATCAGACTAAAGCTCAAATCGGGATTTGGGTCAAGCTCAGATTAGGATTGGACTAAAGCTCAGATTAGGATGATTGGATGATGTGATGGGATTGGTTCTGACGATCGACACCGAATCTGCTTCGAGATGGAAGTAGATTGATTAGGTCGAAGGTGATGTGATTGGATTGGATTGGATTGGATAAGGATGATTGGATTTTGATTGAATAGATCAGATTAGATAGGATTGTGGTGATAGAACGAATGTGATTTGATTGATTGGGTAATTGGATGATTTGACAAAATGATTGGATTTGATAGATTTGGATGATTAGATGGGTATGATTGGATGATGAAAGATGTGAGAGAGACCTTGAGTTTAATCAAAGGAAGTTACCCTTAGTGACCTAGAGCTTTGATTGATTAAGAGGATGATCACGGCACCGAATCCACTTTGAGATTGAAAATGGATTGATTGGGTCGACGATAATGATAACTTATGACATGGAATTCACCTCAAGATGGAAGCAAATTGATTTGGGTCAAAGTTAAAGACTAATAATCAAATTCAAGTGATATGGTCAATTTGGGTAACCACTTTGTAATACAAGGTTAAGGCGGTTTGGTTATGCAAATGGTAAAATTATGGCGTTCATTAAGTGAGGGTATGGACTTTTGAATGGATTAGGGAAAAATTAAAATGAATGGGTGGATTGAAGATAATTGTGGAGAATGAATGGGGATTTAGAATGGCTAAACAAAAGTTTGGAATGATGAGATGGAGGTTTAAAATGGTCAAATGGAGGTTTTTGGAAGTTTAGAGTGACAAAATGGAGGCTTGGGATGATGAGATAATGGTTAGGAATGGTTAAATGATGGTTTAGAGGCTAAACGGATCCAAATGGGCCAATTTCAGGTGTTCAGGAGGGAAAATTCGCCCTTCTGAAGCAAACCAGGGGCATAATCGCCTCACTGTGGCAAACCAGGGGTGTAATCGCCTCACTGCGATAAATCAGGGGCATAATCGCCTCACTGCGGTAAATTAGGGGGCATAATCGCCTCACTGTGGTAAAAATAGGGGCGTAATCACCTCACTGTGGTAAATTAGAGGCTTGGTTTGATGCAAATGACTATGGAAAGGACTTTACAATGACAATGATAAGGCCAAATTGTAAAAATTTTACTGGTTTCTCACAAGAAAACACTCCCAAGCAAACACAACCCTATGATTAGTGTTAAGGGTATGGCCAAAGAGGTCTTAATCTAGGATGCACAAGGTGTCTAGGGAGTCCTCAATATACTCTCGGTACGTGAGGCACAACCGTGAAAACCAGCCCATCACAAGTGTGAGTCGGGAACTCCAGCGAGATACTAAAGGGCTCGAACCAACTCTTCACGTCTATCTAGGTATCACCCTAGCTTCGACGCTCCACCAATTACGACGTGACTGGATTGGGGTACAACTTTCGCTCTCCCCCCTTTATATACCCCGCCGGTATGCGTGGTTGGAATCGTCCCTTGGGGTGATGAAATCCCCAAGCAGGTCCCACTATAAAGAAAGCACTAACCATCTCCAACTACTCCCCAGGCTCACACGAAATGCAAGGGGAAAGCGAAAACAAGCTAATGCTCCCTTTGGGTAACACAAAAAGACAAGCACAACAAGCAATGAATATTACTCCCTCTAATTAAACTATGTTCTTAGATTAATGCAAATAGCAAGGATAGTTTAAAAAGTTTGAGCAAATGGATATCCCTGCAAGCAAATGTTAGATGTTTTATCCCACTTTCTCCATCAACTTCACAAGAATATGCTACAAAAAGTTAGCAAAAAAAGATATGTATCCTTGCAAGAACAATGTTAGGGAGAAAATAGCACAAAAAACCGAAGCCAAGATAACAATTTTACCTTCCAGGGGGCGCAGTCGCCTTTTTACAGCAAATCAAGGGCGTAATCGCCTCACTGCAGTAAATGTTAGCACAAAAAACAATTTTCAGCCAAGGGGGCGTAATCGCCTCACTGTAGTAAATGTTAGCACAAAAAATAGTTTTCAGCCAAGGGGGTGTAATCGCCTCACTACAGTAAATGTTAGCACAAAAAATAGTTTTTAGCCAAGGGGGCATAATCGCCTCACTGCAGAAAAGTGTTAGCACAGAAAATAGTTTTTAGCCAAGGGGGCGTAATCGTCTCACTGTAGAAAAGTGTTAGCACAGAAAATAGTTTTTAGCCCAAGGGGGCGCAATCGCCTCACTGTAGAAAAGTGTTAGGACAGAAAATAGTTTTCAGCCCACGGGGGCGTAATTGCCTCACTGCAGTAAAGTGTTCGCACAGAAAATAGTTTTCAGCCCAAGGGGGCACGATAGCCTTACTACAACAAAAATAGGGGCGTAATCGCCTCACTGCGGTAAAATCAGGGGTGTAATCGTCCCACTGCGGTAAAATCAGGGGCGTAATCGCCCCACTACGGTAAAAATAGGGGTGTAATCACCCCACTGTGATGTGTTCCTACAAAAATCTCAACAACAGCAAACGTGAAGTATAGAAACCCGTTTGTGGGTCCCACTGGGCGTGCCAGAAATGTGATACCAAAATATTTAACCTATTCTAAGCAATTAAAATGCAATGGAAAACATAATGAAACACCTCATGATTAGCCTAAGGAATTTGTAAAATGCAAAGAGGAAAGTGTCAAATGAAGATAAATGATTATACCTTCCTCCTTGCAGCTGAAACTCCTTGGTTGGCCCTTGATTTGGATTGATATGTATGCTCCTTGATGGCTCTTGATGTGGCTAAAATGAAGGATTAGACTATGTGCTTGGATGCAAATGCAAGTGAATGTAATTAAAGGCTAGATGAGTGCACAAAATGGCAGCATGTAGTTATAAAATGGCCAAGTGTCCTCAATGCCCTTGAGGAGGGGGTATTTATAGAAGAATTTGAATTCTCTAGAGAATTCAATGGTTGAAATTTTTCCAACAAGGTCAAGATGAAGGGCTAAGGTGAGTTGAGGACTCACAAGCCCTCACATCTTGACATGTGGAATGTGAGATGGCTAAGGGTGAGATGATGTGTAGGTGATGTGGAAGAGAGGTACATGATGTGGAGGAAGGACAAGTACCTTCCAAATACTTTGATGTGACCTTTCAATGATCACATGGGGAGGGGGAAAGCTTTGGGAGAATAAAAGTGAATTAAAAATTCACAATGATTGGAAGAATCTAGTGGATAAGACAAGGTTCTCAAAAGGTGGGAATTTGTCACATGTGACTTGATGTGACAAGTCAAATATTCTAGAAGTGCATGGGAAAAGGGGATTCTAGGAGGAATAAAAGTGAATTAAAAATTCACATGGGGAAGAGAGGAGCCTAGGGTGAATAAAAAGGAATTAAAAATTCCTTGGGGGATGGGGAGAGTTGACCAAGGTACTAATTAGGTTTGACTAATCAGTAATTAGAGGATAATTATGGGTTAATGAGGATTAGAAGCCAACTTGCAAAAGTTGGAGGATGTGACACATCCTAATCAAGGATTAGGCATGTGTACATCCTTAATGAAGAGATTAGGAGATGGATTAGGATTAGATGAAAATGAAATGTGAGGAATTAAATAAATGTAATATTTATTTAATTCATTTGATAAAAAGGGGATTAAGGAGGGTAAGGTATTTAATTATTAATTAAATACCTTAGGGATTTGACATAATTAAGGAATATTAATTAAATAATAGTAATATTACTTAATTAACTTGGATAAGAGGTTGTTTAGATGAAAAATGATAAATTTGGATAAATTAAGTGTTCAAATTTGGGTGTCTACAATTGTAACTAAGATTCAAGCATGACAACTATTGTAGAGCTTCCAGCCTATCTATTGATTGAAGCTGATATTCATATTTTTCACCCATAGTAACCACTCCATGCATCCAATTTTGGACAGTGATAATCCATTTAATCATAACTATACATTTTGTTGAAAATGATTATGTGCCAACTAACTCCCATATGTAATCTTGTAGCTTTTCTTTACTGACAGTTACCTATATTTATCCTTATATTTCCTAATATTGAAGCGCTTGATAGTATGTCTTGAGCCATCAATAACCTTGCAAGTGTAATTTTTTTCCCACTTAGAGTCAATCTCAATCTCAAATATATTTTTAATTTCCCTCCTCAATGTTTTGTCATGTAATGATCTTCCGGGATTATGAATATCTTGGACCAATGGGGACATGGGGAATTTTTCTTGACCAATGTCCACACAAAAAAATTATCTTCCCAAGTAGGTTCAATAGTCTCAAATTCCCGTATTTGTCATTTGTTGTATGCTGGAAAAATGGTTTGGTATGGAATCAAACTAGTTTCAAATGGTAATTTCTCAAGGTGGACCACCAAAGTAAATCTTACAACTGTGTTGAAATCAAAATTTTAAGTTGGGAGCCTAAAATTCTACAAAAAATTAAATGAAATTTTATGCTCCAACAACGTGCATTGAAAGAGAAGATCAGATGGTTAAGTTTTGTGATGACACAATATGATGATGCATGTACAACATGATGTCTGCAAGATAAATACCATATTTTTACTATTTCGCGAAAAGTATGGTGGGTACCCATTTTGGATTTGTAAAAATGTGGTATGCCAACTATAGAGTCTATCTAATTTGTGTTTGTAAACTTGGTAAAATTTACTCAAGTTAGATGGTTAACTTGATGAATAGTCCACTTCACATTATTAAGACTACATTAAATCATCAACCATAGTGCATAAGCTTATGATGGTACTGCGCTATATGTGCCTTCATGGACTTATGTTCACCTAAATTATCCTATGCAAACTTATTCAAACTATTCTACTTTACTAGAATCTTACAAAATTGTAAAAATAGTAAAAGAAGTTACAGATCCTAGTGGCTACGGGTACCTACAACATAGGATGTAGATAATTACTAATAAAAAATAAATACATAATCAATCTAAAACTTATTTAGAATAACAAAGCTATCAAATCTAACCTCTGGAATGCTAATATTCACTATTTAGATGACTATTCATGAACAACAACTAATGTAATCAAACATGAGAACTATTCTACTTTACTTGCAATGTATTTATGAAACAATAAAAACGATATTAACAGAAATGCATAAATGAATAAGTAAATGAAGTGAAAGGCAGTACCTCGAGTGGCTAGCTCAGGGGACTGTCTCACTTAACTAAGAACTAGATCTCACTTAGAATCTTATGCATCCATGTAACACAAAAATCCATTCATTGCATAACACCAGATATCCAAATAGAATCCTTCTTTAGATTGTATTCAATAATGGGATTTTAACATGTTTCTGGATAACTTAAAACTGGAAAATGACTAACTGCTTGATAACTTGTAACAACCATCTAACTTTGCTATGAAATCATCCCTTGAATTTATACAAATGGGGAGAGACTTATTCAAACTACTAACTAACAACAACCATTAATTCCACTCCTCGATACGAGGATATGAAATTAAGATTGGATTATTCGTTCTAACTGAAAATGAAGAAAAGACTTATTCAACAAAGAACTTAAATGAAATAGCTTAAATGTGAAACACAAATAAATGTTCAGAGTTCTAGAACAAGTATCCTCCTTCAGTATTTATTCCTCCATGATGGTTCACATCTAGATCCACAACTTCCTACACTTTAGGTGGTTTGAACTTCAATGGTCCCCTATTTCACTACTTTGGTTCTTGATACAAATACTTTAGCCATTGAGTAATGACTCTTTCAGGATTCATTGCTTCTCTTCTGAGTTGCCATTTTTTTCTCTTATTCTTCATATTTCTCCATTAACTCCCCTCATAGCTATTCATTTTTGAAATAATATGCATGGGATCTTACTTGCAAATCCCCAACATAGATCAAGGGATTCCATTCAATATCCTCTGCCATGACATAGTTATGCAGATAATACTCACATAACTGATCTTGCTCCTCTAAACTGACTGTGTTGAAGAAACTAAGAAAACTCTATCTCTTATTCAAAGCAAAGGGCTAGTCATTAATAAATTTATTGAGCTAAAAACTGAGAAATTTTTCCTTCAATAATAATGCATATTCTTGAGGTGGAGGTCTAAATTCAACAATTTGAATACCTATATGGACCACTTCTATTAGTTTCTCCTCCAATCTTCTCAATTCCAAATTCTTGGTTTTTAATGATGCATTCAAGATTTATTTTTATTTTTCCCAATTTTCTTTTTCCCGCTTGAAAAAGGCAGTAATTTTCAACAACTCAAAGCCTAAAGACAAAGTAGAATGGTAGGCTAGTGTTTTTACAATAGGGGGTTGTCAATCTAATGCTACATTTTCCTCAGTCCCCATTTTACCTTCAGCCATCTATGCCAGTATGTCCAATTTAGCTCCATGGCCATAGGTTTGTATTTTCTCTTTCAACTCCTGAGTTCTCATTTCCTTTTCTTTGTATATCTGTTCATATCTTTTCACTTGTTCCTCCAATTTCTTTATCTTTTCAAGAGCTTCTTGAAGCTCCTTCCTTATGTTTCTATCTTCTAGTAATTCCTTCTCTTCTTCAAAATTCAAATTATCATAGTTGTCCCCAATATCAAAAACTTATTTATTAGGGCCAGTGGGAACTACTCTCTTGGTTTTCTTAGCAATAAAAACATCCTCTGAGTTAGAATCAGAGTAGGAAGATACATACCTTTGTTTTCTCACATGAACCTTAACATTTCCAACATACACATTTTCAGGAACATCTCTTTCCCTATTTGAGTCTATTTCTATCATCATTGCATCATGATCTTGTTGTCCTTCATTTCTTCCTTCCTTCTTATGCTCTTCTAGGCTTCTCTTTTCAACATTATGCCCTCTCAACCTACCTGAGTGTTGGGGGGTAATATTTTCCTGTGTAACTTTACTCTCCTTCCCTCTTTTACTCCCCTTTTTCCATTTTGCATCCTTTTCCCTTACAACACTCTCCTTCTTGTCAACTCCTTTTCTCTTCTTTGTCCCTTTTGAGGATGTTGATGCAGTACTTCTCCTAGTTCTATGGTTTTTTGAGGATGAGGGTTCCTTTGTTACTGTAACTAACATATCATGTTTCCCGATCCTACTTTAGCTACTAGTAGGTGAAGCAGGTAGTGTAATAGGGGAATTATCTCTTTGGTTCATCTTGCTCAAGGTCAACTTCTGGTTTAGGCTTAGGTAGAGGTTCATCTTCTGCTTTAGGTGCCTCAAGCAACTCAGTGATTTCTTTTCAACATTTAAAATAATCCCAATTAACTTGTGGATGTTGAATTCTCAAACTTCTCTTGACCAATAGGGTTATCAAGCAATGATGAGACAATGTAGTTTTTATTTGTTTCCTTTGATATTCAGAGGCAATTCTCTTTAACATGTTATATAGGAAATTGAGTACATTGACTAATTTATCATTCCATAAATGATTCAACAACTTAAAATACACAGTGCATAAAATATTGTGGCGGCCATCAGAGGGTATTTAAGAATGTAAGCAACACATTTTCCCTAAAATAATGAAAGGGAAAGCCTCTTAGTACCTTGTGATGTCAAATCTAATTTTTTTCCCCAGTCACAAAATTCCTCCCTTGCCACAACTACATCAACATGAGCTAGGTATTCAAAGCCTATTCAAGGAAATATTGTGACTTAAGAAATTGTAATTTCTGAGCCATCCACCACCAACCCTTTTACTGTTGCTTCATCATATTTCAATGTACCTGCAAAATATCTTACCATTTCATTATGATACTCTGTTAGCTTCAAGAAATAGTCCAACCATCCTACTCTCGTGAATAGAGGTAAAACCATTATATACTCCAACATCTATTTATTCGTAGATGGTTCTTTGCGTATAACCTCTCCTCCCATTGTCCTATTGTTCTGCAACATTGTAGAATTTAAATTCTACTAAAAAATTGAATTCACCACCTTTAAAAACCCTCCAATTTCACTACTCCTTCAAATACCTTCCCTTATACCCAATACTACAACTCACAATCCCTTTTTCCTTTAGCTCAATCAAGTGAAAACTAGCTTATTTTAGGGAAGGAATCACATTATTGGAATTAACAGAGAGGTATTTTATGTTTAGGAGTTTTAGAAGGATGGTCATAAAATGATATCTGACAAACTTAGGTGGAGAAAATGAAGAATAATCATGACTATAATACCCCTCCCCCCAACTTTAATTGAAGTGACCTCACTTCATGCATGATTGAATAGGGGTGATAGGATAATAATGAAAAGTACTAGTGATATACTTTTTGCATGCATAACTTAAATCAAGAATAATATTGAATACAAAAAAAAATCTAGTTTAATTATGAAAAGTTACCTGTTGTATGTGCATAATGGTAATTAGCACTTGAAACAAGTAGGAACCAAATAAACATGTACTTTGGAATTTAATTGATTTGATCAACATTAAATGCATGAGAATGGATGAAAATTTGGCGGTGGTGATTTGAGTGGGATTGGCTATGGTTGCTTTATTGGGAAATGAATGAGGCATGTGATATGAGCGAAATGTGCAAGAAAATAATTCAATTTGGCTAAGGTAGTGTAGGTTTAGGTAGAACAAGTGTTGTTGTGGGTACTTCAAGCATAGGGACCATCTGTATTTGATAGATGAATGTGTCAGGTCCCTACAAAAATAAGTCCCAATAAATGGACAATAGGTCCCTCTGGAGTAGAGTATGTACATCATGGAGAACGTGTTGTGTATGCCTAAACAAGGTGATGTGTGTGCATGTGTTGTAAATCATGGGAAATTAATCTTGGGCAATTTCAGGGGTGTAGCTGTGTAACTCAATATTTGGATCATCAGACGTGCTTGGTATGTCCCTCAGTACTAATATAGGACATTATGAATCAATTTTTATTTCAGGTTCACTATGAGCACCATATTGTTGGATTAGTAAAAAGATGAATTCATCATGCTGCATTGGTTTCTTATATAGCTTCAATATGTGACCATTAACAATAAGTGAGAATCAAGCTGCATCAATGGTATGCAACTGTACTACTCCATTTGGGTAAATCTTTTTAATTTCATAAGGGCCCAACCACCTAGAATGGAATTTTCCCTTGAAATATTTATACCTTGAGTCATATATGATATAGAGTAGGGAGGAAATTGACCAACAAACACAATTCAAGCCTTTAAATCAATTTTCCAACCATTAAAACCCTAACTATTTCCTATTCCTCAATTCTACCAAATTTCCCTTGTAGCTATCCAACTAGTGAAATTTTTGTATATCTCACAAATTACTCACCAAACCCACAAAACAATTAGCATTTCAAGAGCCCACTATGGAAAAATTTAACATATCTCAAAACTATATACACTTACTTTGGAAGATCACCTCTAAAACTTGACTGATGCACTAAGCAAGGCTCTAATTAACCCACTTTTTCAAAGCAACTCCTCTTTAAAACTGTTGCCCCTCCAAAATTCCTATGGAAAATCTTGTACCAAGTCACAAAATTTCAAAATTCACTATTTCCATCAAGAGAAACACTTACTAAGGAACCTTAATACCAAACCCTTCCTTTACACTAGTTTGCCAAGGGTTTATTGAAAATCACCATTAGAGACCTTTCGAAACCCTACCAATGCTTCTAACACACCCTAACAATCCTACACATGCTCAAAACATCCTTAGAAGTTTCCTCCCCAATAGATTTCAGTCATTTACACCCTCAAACCACTCAATTTCACTCAAAATACTCACACTTGCCAACTCGGGCATCCTACAAAACCCATCAACTCACCTCCCCTGCTCCAAAACTCAACACCTACACCTAATTCCAACCTAATAGTCTCATTCCACCAAGCCATAGCGTACACAATAGGTGGAATGAGTTAGAAACACATTTGATGCCCTCAAAACCCTTGAATTGAGTTACAAACCTGTTCAGAGAAAGTTTCCCTCCAAACCTTTAAAAATTAATGAAATCAAATCCTACCAAATACAAAAGGCTCTCAACATAGTCCCCTATCAATATTTAAAACATCTCTTATCAATCACTTACAGTATGGGCTCATAAAATGCTCTGCAACAAGTTTCTTATTGCAACACACAGAAAAGAGAGGTTTTATTTGATTTTCTTTTACAAAAGTGAAAAAAAGAACGTTGCCTCCAATTGTAGAGGCCTTTTTAAACTGTAACCCTTAAAAAAAAACCAATTCAACCACCATAAACCAACTTTCAAATATCTGACCATTGGTATTCCTCTACTTCGCAATTTTTCCCACTTTTACAATATTGCACTTTTTACAACCTTTGAAAACAATACCAACTTTAACAACATGAAAATGACCCTACTATGACTCAATTACACAAACCATGGTCTATTATGACCTTATTTAAATGGAGAAATGACTCAAGACACCTAAGTCTGAACAAATAGCCTTGCTTGTTCAAATGTTCAAAGAGGATAAACTTGGTGCCCCTGCACCATGCAACCGACCTTGAAACCTTTCCAAGTCTCTTGGAAATGAAATTACAAGTTATCCAAACTTGTCTACTCCACCTCCTTGATCTTAAAATGCTACTTTTCTGGTACTCCTTTTCCTTTGGATCAAATACTACTGACTTGTATCACCCCTTGTTCTCAAACTGCTTAGCACCTAGATTTTGTTTCTTTTATACAAATTGTCCTGATAAGTGTCTCCTAAATTTTCCTTCATTTGTGATTGATGTTGTACTTGCTCAAACATCTACAAACACACCTTTTCTAGTCTTGTTTTGAACTGCTTCCTCCTTGCCTCTTGTTACACACTTGAATCTACCCACCTGTCCTTGAATCACTTTATCTTTTCCTTATATCTTTGTGATCATATTCCCTATCTCGGTAATCTCTGTCTTGGAAGACTTCCATACCTCTATTTTGATAGTACTTGACTACCCCTCTACTTCCTTAGCAACTAAAGAACAAAACACTGTCCCAACCGCAATTCCATCATGCTTTTTAAACTCATTTTTAGTCTATTTAAGTAATTCATCCTTGACCCTCTCTGTCTCAGACTTGGTCACCATTCTCTCACCTTCTTTACTGCCTTCCATTATTGTATCATCCTTCAAAGTGATTGTCTCAACATTTGTAACTTTTGCAATGGCTGCACATTCTTCATTTGTGTCTTCCTTCAACTTCACAAAATCTTTCTTTCCCATCATTATCACTTTTGTTGCCTTTTTTTGTTCCTTCAAATATTCTTGCAATGGAATCAAAGTGAAAGTACTTCCCTCATGCTCAATTTGATAACTATTATTTCTACCATCATAGAGTGCATGTTTTTCAAATTTCCATGGCCTTCCAAGCAACAAATGGCAACAATCCTTGGGTAATATATCACAAAGGATCTTATCTCTATACCCACCAATACTAGACTCAAAAAGAGTATTTTCACAAACCAAAATGGAATGATCATCATTCAACCAAGATACCTTATAGGGTGTTTCATGAGGCACTTTTTCTAATTTCAGTTTATCCACAATCATTTGACACCATATTATCAGTAGAACTAGAATCTATCACTACCTTGCATACCTTTTCTTTGCATTTGCATGTTCTCCTGAATAGTGTCCTTCTTTGAGTTGGCTCCTTCTCCTTGGATGCTTGAAGCAATTTTCTTATCACCATTAAAGATTCTCCAACTTCTAGAGTAGCAACAAGACTAGGAGAATTTACACTTTCACTTTCGTCTTCTTGAACCAATTGCACTCTTTTATCACTTATCCTTTCACCACTTCAAGTAGAACCTTACTTTTGAGGGAACTTGTATGATGGATGAACAAACTCATTGCAATGATATCATCTACCTAAAAATGTCTTTTAACTTCTATCACCACTAAATCTGCCTTTGAAACCTCTAAAACCACCTCTTGGATCAATAACTTGCTCTTTGCCTTTCCTTGTTTCTTCTTGATCTTCAAAAGTTTTCCTTGATCCTCTTCCCCTATTGGTGTTGGATCTACCTCTTCCTTTCCTTTCTTTTCTTCTTTTTTAATTTTTCCTCTACCTTAGCAGCCAATTGAAAAAATTCCTCGATGGTCCTATGTGTTACCAAACTCAATTCATCTTGGATTTAATACCTTAAGCCACACACATACCTTGCAATCTTCTCATTTCCATCCTAAATATGTCTAGACCTTATACTAAGCTTGTGGAACTCCTTGATGTATGTCAAAAAATCCTTGTCCTTTTCCTTTAAGCTCTGCAACTTCTTGAATGCCTGAATTGAATGTTCACTTGGTAAAAATTATGCCTTCACCTTTGCTACCATTATATCCCATGAATTAATCCTTTGCTTTTCTTTGTTCACCCTCTCCTCTTGAATGTAATTCCACCATGTCAATGTAGGTCCTTTTAGCTTTTTCCTAGCATACTTCACCTTTTGATCATCAACAACCTCCTTGAATTCAAAGAAATTATCTAGTGCATCTATCTAGTCTAACACCTCCTGAGAATCCAGTTTGCGGTATGTGCAGGATCATGATGGGCCAAAAAGTGGCAATATGATGGGTATGTGGCTGATGATTTTTTTTACCCAAAATTGATGAAACAAAAAGGATTTTTAAAGGAGATTCTCATCTTTCCACCAATATAAATTATGCTTTACTTTGAATTTAATAATTAATTATTATTCATTTTCTATTTGAATTATGACTAAAGTCCTGATTGATAGACTGATTGAAAAACATCTATAGCTTTCAAACAGTATCACATTTTTTGAATCCAAAACATGTGTCACATTCTATGTTTTGCATACTATAGGATTAAAAAAATAAAAAAATAATT
Source organism: Sequoia sempervirens (assembly GCA_007258455.2). Lineage (NCBI taxonomy): Eukaryota > Viridiplantae > Streptophyta > Pinopsida > Cupressales > Cupressaceae > Sequoia > Sequoia sempervirens. Next base: position 5,280 of record VDFB02115724.1, on the reverse strand, counting down.
TCATGAATTTTTGACCAAGTTAAGGTGGTCAGACATACAAGTTTTGATATTTTTTAAAAGTTGTATAAAAAAATTCATAATTAATTATTTACATAGAAAAAAATTACAAAAAAATATGCATCACATCGGGAAATGATTCCTCTACTTATATCTAAAATCTTATAAAAAAATACTATCATTTTATTGTGGTTAGGGTGGTCAGACAGAGACCTACTTCTTATTTTTTCCCTGAAATTTAAGTACTACTGCATTGAAATTTCAAATTTTCACCAGATAGATTTTTTTTTTAAAACAAACCTAGTATTTTAGAAACTACATTAAATTTTCTATAGATTCTATTCTTACATATTTTTGAAATAATATAGATAACTTATTTAAATTTTTACGTCAAGTTGCCTAACTCTGATTTTTTTGAATTTTTTGCCACTTAAGGGCCTATTTTTTCCATGATGATCCTGCACATACCCTTTGCCATTATACATTGGCACTTCTACCTTCACATCATAACCATCACTTTTTACATCCTTAAGCATCTTGATCATTCTACTTTCATTAGGATCCCAATCAACATCTTGGGTTCTTCCACTTGGAGGGTTTTCCTGCTCTCCCACTTTCCTCATATGTGGCCTTTCCTCTTCTTTTTTCTTTCTCCATTGCTGAAAAATTAGATAAAATGGATTCTTGTGACTCTTTTAACATCTTTATCTCTCTTTATAATACTGCACTACCCTTTGGAGGCATTTTGACTCTTAACCTTTCCACTTTCTACTCTTCAATCTGCAACTCTTCAACTTCAAAAGATCACAAACCTATGCTATGATACCAATTGATGCAGAGCGGGGAGGAAATTGACCCAAAAAAAAATCAAGCCTTTTAAATCAATTTTCCAACCCTTAAAACCCTAACTCTTTCTTGTTCCTCTGTTCTACCAAATTTCCCTTGTAGCCATCCAACTAGTGAATTTTTTGCATATATCACAAATTACTCACTAAACCCACAAACCAATTAGCATTTCAAGAACCCATTATGGAAAAATTTAACATATCTCAAAACTATATACACTTACTTTGGAAGATCACCTCTAAAAATTGGTTGATGCACTGAATAGGGCTCCAATTAGCCCACTTTTGCAAAGCATATCCTCTTTAAAACTAATGCACCTCCAAAATTCCTATGCATAGACTTGTACTAGGTCACAAAATGTTAGAATCCACCATTTTCATCAAGAGAAACAATTACTAAGCCACCTTAATATCAAAACCTTCCTTTACACTAGTTTGCCAAGGGTTTATTGAAAATAACCATTAGAGACCTTTTCAAATCCTGCCAATGCTTCTAACACACCCTAATAAGGCTAAAATTACTTAAAACATCCTTAGAAGTTTCTACCCCAAAATATTTCACTCATTTACACCCTCAAACCACTCAATTTCACCCAAAATACTCACACTTGCCAACTAGGGCATCCTCCAAAACAAATCAACTCGCTTCCCTTGCTCCAAAACTCAACACCTATGCCTAATTCCACCCTAATAGTATCATTCCATCAAGCCACAGTTTACACAATAGGTGGAATGAGTTAGAAACATATTTTATGCCCTCAAAACCCTTGAACCAAGTTACAAACCCCTTTAGAGAAAGTTTCCCTCCAAACCTTTAACAATTAATGAAATAAAATCCTACCAAATCCAAAAGGCTCTCAACATAGTCCCATATCAATATTTAAAACATCTCTTATCAATCACTTACATTACAAGCTCATAAAATGCTCTACAAGAACAAGTTTCTTACAACAACACACAAAAAAGAGAGGTTTTATTTGATTTTATTTTACAAAAGTGAACAATAGAATGTTGCCTCCAATTGTAGAGGAATTTTTAAACTCTAAACCTTCAAAAAAAAATTGACTCAACCACCAAAAACCAACTTTCAAATATTTGATCATTGGTATTCCTCTACTTAGCATTTTTCCCAATTTTACAATATTGCACTTTTTACAACTTTTGAAAACAATACCAACTTTAACAACATGAACATGGCCCTACTATGACTCAATTACACAAACCATGGTCTATTATGACCTTATTTAAATGGAGAAATGACTCAAGACACCTAATTCTTAACAAATAGACTTGCTTGTTCAAATGTACAAAGAGGATAAACTTGGTGCCCCTGCATGAATATAGTGGAGCCCAATCTCCTTCAATGAATTTTTTTGTCTTTATGTATTGATCATGCCATTTCATTCACTTCTACTACATCACCTCTATATGATGGACTGCTTCCATGCGTATCTCATCCAACCCATTCAAAGAATGCAAACTTTCCTTCTGTGCCTCAGTTAAATCCATGCCCAAGTCTATTGTTGTCCTCAGTGTTTTGTATTCAAATTCAATAGGAAATATTGTTGTTTTTCCATAAACTAGTTCATAAGGGGTAAAAATTGTAGCTGTCTTCCATGTGGGTCTGTATTCCCAAGCAACTTCTGGTAATCTGGATACCCAATCTCTCCTATGAAGCTGCACTGTTTTTGTCAATATATTTTCAATCTCCTTGTTGGTGACCTCTACTTGACCATTACCTTGAGGATGATATGGGGTAGATTTCTTGTGCTTGATATGATACTCTTCTACTAATTTGGAAATTAGTTCTGATGTGAATTTTGGTCCTTGATCAGTCAGTATCTCTTTAGGTACACCATACCTAGTGAAGATGTCCTCATATAATAATTTTTCTACATTGCCATCTTTGGAAAATTGCAATGCTTTAACTTCTACCCATTTGGTTAAGTAGTCAGTGCATACCAATATTTATTCCTTGTTATTTGAAGTGGGAGAGATAGGCCCAATAAAATCTAGCCCCCATTTATCAAAAGGAGCCAGTGCCAAGGAATTTCATCACTTCATGTGGGTCTTCCCATTCTATGGCAGTGGTCACAAATTATAGTATAATTAACAAAGTCTTTATGTAGGTTTGGCCAATAATATCTTGTTGTCAAGATCTTAAAGATTGTCCTCTTGGCTGAAAAATGTCCACCACAAGGTCCATCATGACCTACTTTCAATATGCCAAGCACTTCATCCTCCCTAATACATCTTCTCATAATGTTATCTGTGCAAGTGTAAAATAAATTTCTAGAAATCTAAGAATAAGGGAAGCATTTGTGAACTAACTAGCATTTCTCTCTTAGATAAAATTATCCTAAAATCTACCATTTCACCAAATAGTTAGCTATATTAGCAAACCATGGAGTGTGTACATTTAGAGAAAATAGATGCTCATTAAGAAAGGAATCATCAACCACCCCTTCTATTGATTGGGTAGGTAATCTAGAGAGAAAATAAGCAACCACATTAGCCCTTCCTAGCGTGTCAACTATTGTTATGTTAAATTCTTGCAGTAACAATAACCACCTTACAAGTATTCCACCTACAACTAGTTTATTCATCAAGTATCTAATTGTTGTATGATCTATATGTATTAACACTTGATAGCCAGTTATATAGTGTTTGAACTTATTAATGGTATAGAAAAATGCAAGAATTTATTTTTTCTATGACAATGTAGTTTAACTCTACCCCTTGGAGGTTTTTGTCAATATAATATATTTCATATTCCTTATTCCCTTCTTTCTTCCCTAGGATTGTTCCAATGGCAAAGTCTGATGCATCAGTATGTATGTGAAATGACAAAGACCTCTTAAAATTGGTGCATGAGTTAAAGTTGCCTTTAATTTCTCAAATGAACTCTAACAACCTTTAGTCTAATCAAACTCATTATCCTTTGTCAAAAAAATAAACAAAGGTGTATAAATTTTACTGAAATCTTGGATGAATCACCTATAATAACCTGCATGTCTAAGGAAACTTCTTACATCTTTTTGTTTCTATGGTATAGGTAGGGTAGATATAATTTCAATCTTCTTTGGGTCAGCCTATATTTCTTCACTAGATATAAAGTGTCCTAACACAATTCCTTGTGTCATCATCATGAAAAACTTCTCATTGTTGAGTGAAAGATTATGTTTCTTAGATATTTTTAACACTTTCTCTAGGTTACTAAGAGCTTCTTCATAACTTTCACCATAAGTGGTGAAATCATCCATATATATTTCCATGCAGTTGGTGCAAAATCAGAAAATATGCTAAGTATTGCTCTTTGAAAGGTAGCAAGAGCATTGCACAAAACAAAAGGTAAGAAAAATATGCATGGGTTCCTTAGGGGCAGGTAAATGTAGTCTTATCTTGATCTTCTGGCATAATCTTGATTTGGTTATAACCACTAAAATCATCAAGAAATGAAAAATATTTCTTTCTTGCCAAAGAATCAAGAACTTGGTCAATAAATGGTAATGGAAAGTGATCTTTCCTTGTGGTAGCATTTGATTCCTTGTAATCAACATAAACTCTCCATTTACCACCTTTCTTGGGAACTATTACCAATGGTGAAACCCATTCATTGTCTAAAATAGGGTATATGAACCCTGCATCTAAAATATTTTGCAGTTCAACTTTCACTATATATCTTAGTGTTGGATTCATGCATCTCTGTGGCTTTCTGATAGGTTTGCAGCCATCATTAATGTAAATCTTGTACATTCATAGATTAGGATCAGTGCCCCTCATATCATGGTAATCCCATGCATATGTGGCTGAGTGTGCCTACAACACTGATTGTAGAGAATTTTGTTGTTCCTCAATCAAGGCATTATTAATATTTAACATCTTCCCTGCCATAATTTCCAACTCCTTTGATGACTCTTGAACTAATGAGAGATATAGGGTTGGTATAATGGGTAAACATTTATGAGGGAGTTATGAATGAAATAGTTGTGAGACCTCTTCTATAGAATTAGTAGGTGCAATACTTTTCAAGAGTTCTTGTAGGTATATGAGACAATCTTGTTGTTGTGGGCTCCTACCACAACCATTTTGGATTATATGAGCAATGAGCTCATCTTCATCCTAGTCATCTAATAAGGGGTTGCACTCTATAGTCATCAATGTCTAAAGAGAATGGTTATCCTCTTCCTCCTCACCCAAATTAGGCCAAATGGTGTGCTCAAGGTCTGCATATGGTTGGGAAGGTGGGTAAAGAACCAAGTTATTTGTGATTATCCCGTTGAATATTATCATTTTACCAGATCTACATCCTATAAATGCATCAGCTATTTCCAACAGAGGCTTTCCTACTAGGATGAGTGGGTAAACTAAAAGATTAACTTTGGGTTGCAATACTATAAAGTTTGCAGGGTATTCCAAAGAATCCAATGCAATAAAT
>VDFB02115722.1:0-33817 GCA_007258455.2 Sequoia sempervirens | reverse complement strand
AAGTTGCTTCCAAAACTCATAAGATTTCGGGAGGAGTAATAATGATGAAGGTAAAGCCAATTTATAGAAAATATGACTTTTGAATGATAGGCTCAGATTAAAGATAATTAATCGACAATTAAGATTAAAGATATTCAACATGTGATAGAGTTAGGTTTAGATTAGTGTGAGTGATAAAGTATAAAAGGTGGGGATTATTTATTAAATAATAATTTAATATTTAGTGGAAATTGGTCGAGACACAGAAGAATAAAGGTTGCATGTAAAGATAAAGATTGAACTATATGGAAGATAAGAATAAATCTAGATAACGGACTGATTAACACAAAGATTCTATTTGTTAAAGATAATTAGATATTAAATCACCAGATAACTGAATGATCAATTTAGACCTATACATAAGTGATAAATGACTAATTAGATAACACATAGATTATCTAATTATAGAGGAATATGTTAAGGATAAACCTTTTATGAATTAAATAATAATTTAATTCAACATTCAAGATTTTAGGATTGAATTAAATAAATAAAGATTTATTTAATTAAAGAGAGAAAATGCTAAAGAATACTTAAGTAATTTAAAATGATTATTTAATTATAGTTGAAAATGTCATAAGAATAAATTAAATAATAATTTATTTAATTTTAGAAAAAAAGATAAATTTAATTAGTGACATAATTAAATAAATATTATTTATTTAATTAATCAAGGACGAATAAAGGTAAGAATGAATTAATTAAATAATTAAAGTTATTTAATTAATAGAGGACAAATGACTTTAGAAAATAATTAAATAATTAACATTATTTAATTATGAAAATGAAGATAAGAATTATGAAGAAATTAAAGTTGCGGGCCTAGGACAATATTTAGTGTCTACATTTTGCCCTCTTTGACATAATGTCATTTCAGCGTTTATGTCGAAGAATAATAAATAGCATGCCCTAGTCATGCCCCAGTGCAAAATAGGTAAGGGTATGCCCCCTCAGGAAAAATGACAATTTTTTGAAAATTTTAGAAAAATTAGAAATTGTCCCGATTAGGTAATTAGATAGCCAGATGTTCATTGGTGGCGAAAGAAATCAGTTTCAACGAGGTTTAGTTTGTGAAATGATCATTGGAAGCATGCAAATAGTGCGGCCAATACAATAGGTTTGAAAGAAAACCCTAAAAAACCCCTAGGTATAAATAGGAATTGGGTAAAAATGAATTCATTTTCACCCTTCAAGTTTGAAAACCATTGATTTTTCTCTAGAGCCATCCAACAAAATGTCTCCTATTTTGTACACCGAGCATCACAAATATTGTATCAGGACCTTTTGACAGCTGGCCGATGTAGGACCCCCGGTATGTACCCCAAAACCTACTTTTGACTTTTCAATTTTCACACATTTCTAGGACCTTAAAGTTATTTTTTGAAAATGTGTTCATATGTGACGCATCTGCTCGCACGACAAGGCTCATTTTTGCTTTAATTTTGGATCAACCCATTTTTTTAGGTTTGCATCGCATTTGGTAGTGAGTCGCATTTGATAGGGGCAATGTCGCATATGTAGTACTACACCACATTTGTGAGTTTGCAACGCATATGCATTTTTGGTCGCATGTGCTGCCTTTGTGTGACATATGTGTATTTTTGCAACACATGTGCAATGTTAAATGACGCATTTGAATGGTGCACCACATTTGTCAATAAAATGACGCATTTTCCTGGCAAATTTTTTTTGAACCTTTGTAGTGTAAAATTGGCTTCATGTTTCTGATGCAAGGTATTCATTATGCATTTGCAGGTTGTTTTGGATCCGATATAGACCTGGGAGTCGAGGCTGACAACATACGAGTTGCAGGACCAACTGCGCAGTGTAGAGAAATGGTTGATATGGAGCCTTGGATTATATCATGTGACATTTATGCCCACCATTCAGGAAAACCAAGGGATGCTCACTACACTTTGTGAGCAATGGCACTCAAAAACTTCCTCTTTTCATTTGCCCTTAGGAGAGGCGACCGTTACATTAGAGGATGTCTACAAGATACTTCGATAATTGATCAGGGGCAAGAGGGTCTGCTATGATACCTAGAGGGGTTTTAGCGAGATCACTCGTTATTATGAGAAAGAGGATGTCAGACAGCTCGGTATCAAGCATTATGAGATCAAATGGCATGTATTGACAGATAGATATGAGAGGATTAATTATTTGTTGTGTACTCTAATTGGTGGGATTGTACTACCAAACCGTTGAGGGCATGGGTTTCCTACGGGTTGGGGGGAGATGTTGGTAGGGATGTTGGAGAGACAGGTTGTGTATGCACGGGGCTCGTGTCTACTGGTGATGTTGTATTTCCACTTGCACGACATAGCTTACAGGGAGGTGTATTCCATGAGCTGTGGGACTACCTTATTGATGATATGGGTGTGGGAGTGCATTTTTGTTTTCTGTCCACCAGTTGTATATGAGGTAGATGGGAGATCTCCTTATGTATTTTGTTATGCTGGGACTATTACATAGACTCATGTTGGAGACAAAGGATACTGGAGGCATGTTATTGATACCCTTGTTCAGTTTATAAGGAGGCCATACATGGATTGTGCATAGTGGCAGGACGAGGATCAACACTTTCGTTTCTGCCAATAGACACAATATTTGATTGGGAGGACTGTTTCGAGAGTACATATCATTGAGAGACACCTACCAGACAAAGTGCTCTGGTAGTTTGGTGAGGTTTAGGATGTGCTGGTGGGCCAAGCTAAGTTTGCCTGATCTTCGAGGGAGGTTTCTCTATGGGGGCCCCATATTCTTGTAGCGACAACGGAGAAAAATATAGATGCACTGCAGCCAGTGCAGTGGGAATGGAGGGGTGGAGCTATGGATGTTGGGATGATAGATGCGTATGATGCCTGGTGGGCTCAGCATAGGCATGTACCATATACAAATCCTGATCAGCCAATGCCTGTAGAGCGTCAAGGGACAGGCCCATGGGGTCGGTGTGGTGGAAAGGGAGGTGGTAGAGGTGGAGGCAATGATGGCATAGGAGGAGGTGGGAGGGGTGGTCAACGGGGTCAATGAGGTAGTAGAGGTCAGGGTAGAGATTTGTCACCCATCTATGAGGGTGAGAGGGAGGGAGAGGATGTTGCCATGTTGGAGGTAGGTGGAGGGGTGGAGGTCATTGTTGAGAAGGTATTTGTAGAGGAGGTAGTTGGGGAGGAGGTTGTTGGAGAGGAGGTCATTGGAGAGGAGGAGGTCGTTGGTGAGGAGGCCGAGTTGGATGCCCTTGATCTATTACAGGTAGGATATTAGGATTTAGATGATGATCCCGAGGAGGATATGGGGGATCAAGAGAGAGAGGTCTGAGACTGGATTGTTGAGGAGTGGGATGTTGATGAGGGGGAGAGGCCACTGTGGGAGGAGGAGGGTTTCGTAGATCAGTGGTTGGCCAATTTTCAAGCCAAGGTTGAGGCCTTGGAGGAGTGGATTAGAGTTGTGTTTGCGGAGAGAGACGAGATACAGATGGAGAGGGATAACGACTACTTGGAGAGAGATTAGGTGGTGGCACGAAGGCAGGAGACAGAGCAGAGATTTATGGAGTTTACAACTCTTTGCACTGGACTAGCTGTAGCTATGGCTCGAGAGTTGGTCAGGGCTAGTGATAGGGAGAGATATTACAAAGATTTGTATGAGCAAGAGGTACCTCTAGAGAGACAGACTCCCAATAATTCGTAGGCCCTCAACAATAGATCACACAGTAGGTTGTCCCACAATAGATCCCAGAGTAGTGGTGGTGTCTTAGGACCTCACAGGTCAGGACCTTATGATAGGCCCCCTTCCGTACAACGATTGTCAAGACCTCCTCATCAATCACCTCCTCATTCTCCTCATTAGAGTACTGGGAGTTTAGACTAAGGACATGTTATATATTTGTAGACATTGTATTTTGATTATAGAACCTGCGAGCTCCATTTTGGGAGATATATTATGACATTGTACTGTGACACTTTTTTTTTGAGTGATATATATATATATATATCATTGTTGGCAGAAATTATATGATATGCAGTTTTCTATATGATATGCATGTGTTATGGATGCCGATGTTTACTTTATGATGTTGATGCAGCCTATGATATTTTGTTGATTCTATATGATAATGTATGCATTTACTTTTATGGTATTATGGATGTCATGTATGCATTCTATGTTTACGATTATGAGATGCAATGTGATTTATGTATTTACAGTTCCATGTGAATGTATTTATTGTGAGAATATGCTATGTAGTTTATGATGATGAATGCATGTTATGCCATGGATTCCTAGATGCGATAAATGTGTATATATATATATATATATTTTGTTTTCCAATGCAACATACATGTATGATTTAATATGTACCTATGTATGACAACATCTAAATGATGTTTTTAACATGAATCCATATGCAAGGTGCTTTATTTATTTATTTTTGTGTGTCACGTGACTCTGTCATAATGTGAGAAAGAAGAAATGTTAACACATAAGACCTAGATGTTAGTGTTAGCAATCTTCAATATTTTTCCGAAACATAATAGGCCTTGCATTAAATCATCATTGGGCGTTAAATGATACAAATGGAAAACAAACACCATGATATGAGATAGACCAAGGTGTGCAAGGTCATCTACCTGCTAAAAACAAATAGTCACGGATAAGGAATGTCTTAACTCATACTAAGGGAAAAGTTTCCCCAGTATTTTTGTTAAGACAAACCGTGGACAAAAATAAAATAAAAGACTAGTCATGAGACATCATCGCTCCTCTAAATCCTTCATGGGACATCCTCGAGGAAGCTAGTAACCTAACTCAAAGACAAAGCCAAAAGACAATCGACAAACAATAGCCAAAGAAAGAGAGTCTTGAGACATCCTTGCTTCTCTAAATCCTTCATGGGACATCCTCAAGGAAGCTAGTAAGTAGACTCACAGATAAATCCAAATGAAAAGATAAGACAAAACAAGCCACAATGTTAACAACCTGTAAGAATATTTGCCAAAATTTGATCTGTTTGTTGTTTAATTGTCTAGGGGATTGATAAGATGATTGTTTTATAAAGCTTGGTTTCAGGAATGACACATATCGTATAAGACGTTGAGTTTGGTTTCTATCATGTGACCACCTGTATAAGGAAATGATTAAGCCTAGTTTTAGAAAGACACATATTGTATAAGACATTGAGTTTGGTTTTGATAATGTGACCACCTATATAAGGCAATGATGATTGTTTGACTAAATGATCATGTCTGTTTTCAGGAAGGACACATCTTGTATAAGACATAGGTTGATTGTTGTTGTTATTGCTTTGGAAATTTGTTTGTTTGACTTGATGACCGTGTTGATTTATTTGTCTTGTTGATGCGTGACTTGTCTTGATTTTTTGACAATTGTTTGTATTTGACGACAATGTTTAACTTATTTTGACTGACATGAGGAACCCTAAAGGACTGACCTAGTGCGGCCTCAGGGGCTCATCGATGGATGGCCTTGGCTATGTTATACACATATAGACCTCGTAGTTCGACCAAACTTTGACTGACAAGACTGATTGAAAAATATTTGATTTATTTGAAGATATTTGACGTGTGTGATAGTGAATGTGACGAACCCTAATGGACTGACCTAGTGCGGCCTCGGGGACCCATCGATTGATGGCCTTGCCTACGTTATACACACAGAGACCTCATAGTTCGACACAAACATTGACTTTGTCTTATAGAAAAAGGATTGAGTCATGATTTTATATAGACAAACCTAAAAATACTAACCTAATGCCTCAGGGGAACATTGACAGATGGCCTTGCCTACGCCCAGTTATAGAGGCAACGTAGTTCGACAATGACAAAGACAAATTGGTGCGACTGACTTTGACTCTGTTTTTGGATTTTAAAAGTTATTTGGATGTTTTTGGGTTTTTGACATGTTTTTATTTTTTTGTCTTTTTGAGTTTTATGATGTTTTTGGAAAAAATATTTCAAGACATTTTGTGATGTTTTTTGGATTTTTAGGACATTTTGTGATGTTTTTTGGATTTTTTCAAGACATTTTGTGATGTTTTTGGATTTTTCCACTGGCTTTATGTCCTCAAAATAGCCACTGTAAGAACTAAATGATGTAAGTCAAGAGCCTACCCCCAGTCGGGTATAAGACCAATTTATTATGAATAGGATGGAATGGGGATACAAAGTGTGCTCGATATCAATCATTCCAAGTTATGGAAAGGACAACCATTTATTATGGGTGAGATGAAAAAGATAAATAATAAGGTGTGTGGATAGAAAAGATAGGTAATATGATAGAGAAGTCAGATTAGAATGATGGTAGACAAAGAAGTAGAGTCGACTACACATGGCACCTATTTGTCAGGTTTTCACCATGGTATTTATCCAAAGCGCCACCGAAATGGTTTTCACTATTGGACGAATTATTTCTCTTTACTATTTTCTTGATTTTTTAATTTTTTTGATGTTACCAAGATGCCTGTTTGACAGGTTTTCACCTAGGTAACAATTTTTTTTATTTTTGATTTTTTTTGTATTTTTTTTATGATTAAGACAAGGCTCTCAGAAGCTATGCGTAGAACCTCTTCAGATGAAGGCTATTGATTGGTGATGATAGTGGTTCTCCTTCAGGAGTAGAGAGTTGGTATGCTATTGATCCAAAGGCTTTTGTGAGAATATAAGGACCTAGCTAGTTTGGCTCAAAATTTCCTGGTTTTTCCCTTTCTGCTTAATTCTTTGGATTTTCCATTAAAACCTCTCCAATGTAAAAATTTTGATTCAATAATTTCCTGTTGTAGCTACGACGAAGACGATTTTGATATGCTTGAAGGTGATTTAGTTCCTTTTGCCTTCATTCATCTAGGAACTCTAGCTCATGTAGTCTTGCCACACAGTACTCTTCATCGTCAATATGCCCTTTCAAAGAAACCCTTAAGGAAGGAATCTCAACCTCAATAGGCAAGATGGCCTCAGAACTAAATACCAAGGAATATGGAGTGGCACCGGTGGGAGTGTGGATGCTTGCGCGGTAAGCCCATAGGGCAGGGTTAAACTATAAATGCCAATCATGACCAACATCATTGACAATCTTTTTGAGGATTCTAAGGATTGTTTTGTTAGACTCCTCAGCTTGGACGTTACCCTATGGGTAATATGGAGTAGAAAAGTGGTGTTGGATATGGAATTATTTGCAAAGGTGATAGACTTCTTGGTTTTTAAATGGGTGACCATTATCCATGATTATGGATTAAGGAATGCCATACCGACAAATGACATAGTTAAAGATGAACTTAGAAATCTGTGTGCTGGTAATGTAGGTCATAGGAATGGATTCAATCCACTTGGTAAAGTATTCAGTCATAGTAATGATGAATTTATGACCATTAGAGGATGTAGGATGTATCTTACCGATGAGGTCGAGTCCCCATTGGGAAAAGGGCCATGGTGACATTATTGGATGAAGCTCTAGTGTTGGAGTGTGTATCAAGTCTCTGTGAATCTGGCACTGTCGACATTTCTTGACAAAGACATAAGAGTCATTTTCCATTGTAGGACAATAATAGCCCAGTCTCATAATATTCTTAGCTAAGGTGGGACCTCTAGAGTGGGATCTGCATACACCCTCATGTACCCCATGCAAGGTCGCTTGTGCTTCTTCAGTATCAAGAATTCTAAATAGGGTATTGTCTAGGGCATGTCTATAAAGGGTATCTCTGATGATGGTATACTTAGCTGACTTACGGATAAATTCCCTACATTGGTTGTTTGAGAGGTCAGGGGGTAGGATTTGGGCATGGAGGTAGTCATATGTCTTTGTACCATGGGGAATTGGGACCAACAAGTTCACACACCATCTTTGAATCTAGGACATCAAAGGCAGGGACCAAAAGTTGTTCTACCAAAAACTCAAATTTAGGCACGTTGCTAGGTATGTCCAAGAGTGAACCAATGGTTACCATGGTGTTTTCTACCCTATTCTGAATGCAGGATATTTGATGAAATACAATCTTGTCAAAATATTGTTTGAAACTATCTGCCATCTGCTTGTATTGTTGAAAAATGAGGTGTTTTCTCAGCTTAATACTCTATAAAACTTTAATATTTCTGATCTAAGTAAGCTCTTTCTTTGCTACATATATTCTTTGTGGGTGATTATCCTGATTAATTCATTTTATTGTTGTAGAATGAAGAGAGAAGTTGATAGAATAACTAGACATGATATTAGAAAGATCACACAAGATGTACCGTGGAGAAACCCTTTCGAGAAAAAACTCTATCAAGAATTATTCTATTATTCAATCTCTGAATTACAATAGCTCCAATTCTTGCTTGAGAATGCTTCTTCTGTCTTTACCAATCTTCTTCACACCTACAATAACAATTATGAAAACTCTCTTCAACTTGAATGATATATAGAGACAATATGCAACCTTGCAATCTCCAAATGGTGATAATTAAAATGCACAAGCTCAAGCCTTAGAAAAGGTACGCCATATTGCTTCAAGTTGAGTTCTACCATGAAGACCAAAGCTTAGAACATGTGCTTTACCCATTTGGGCGTCCCAAACTAAAGCTACAACTCATCCTTCACTTCGGTGATAATTACAATGCTCTTCCTCAAAGATGGAGCCCAAAAGAGGGTCCCACTTAACAGAGCCTTCAAAAATATCTTATCATGCATTGGAGTTCATTCCAAGAAAGCATCTTGGGTGCCCAAGTTAGCTCCAAGTGATTTCTTGTTAACTAAAACATTTACTCAACACCATTCCCAAAGAATGGTTATCCCCTATTAATTGGAGGTAGTCCCTGTTATCTGTCATACAACTCAATGTTATTAGCCATGCATTCCAAGTTAACTAAAGTTAACTAACATACAACTGAAACTAACTGAAGACAACTGAACCATAACTGAACTGAATTGAACTAAACTAAACTGATTATGAACTGAACTGAACTGAACTAAACTAAACTAAACTGATCTAAACTGAAGTAAACTAAACTTCAAGCATGCAAACATCAAATCCTAACTCCTAGGATCTTTACATGCATACATAAATGTTAACTATTACTCTGTATTGTTAACTGAACACAAGGTGAGTGTCACCTTACCATGTGTGCACCCACATGCTTCTATTATTTAGGAATAACTACAAATGTCAATTTCATGATTTATTTCATCCAAATAATTAATCTCATCCTAATCTTAGTGTTGTTGAACACATTTCAAGAATCTAGGAGATACATGAATTAATTAATGTTTAGGATTTGTAATTAAATGGCATCTTATTTCCAACATGTATGGGGTGAGCTTTTCATCTTTGGTTTCATAGTCATCATTAACCTGTCAGACCACGAGCTTAGAATCTCCATAGACTTGTAGATGCTTGATCTTCCATTTGATTTCCATTTGTAATCTTGTTACAAGAGCCTCATATTCTTCTATATTATTGGTGCATGGAAAAGTAATTCTAAATGACTTAGGAATAGTGTTTCCATGTGGTGTGATAAATAGTATGCCAGCCCCTGAACCATGATTTGTGTGGGACCCATAAAAGTATAACTTCCATGTCATTCCTGTGTCAAGGGTGAAGATAAATTCATCAGGAAAATCTGAAACTAGAGGATGATTTTCCTTAATTGGTGTGTTTGCCAGCTGGTCAGCAATAACTTATCCTTTTATAGCTTTTCTTTCTACATATTGGATATCGTATTCACTGAGTACCCATTTAGCCAGTTGTCCTATTAATGTCTCTTTACTAAGGAGATACTTCAAAGGATCTATCTTTGCGACCAACATTGTTTGGTGGTTTAACATTTAGTGCCTAAGTTTTTGAGTAACGAAGACTACTACAAGACAAACATGTTCTATGGGACTATAATTTAGCTCATAACCTACCAAAGTGCAACTGATATAATAGACTACGCTTTCACGGCCCTCATTATCATTTTGTGCAAGTAAGGCTCCTAACGCTAATGTTGTTGCTGAAATATAGAGTATCAAAGGTCGTCCATTAGTAGGTGGCATTAACACTTGTGGTGTAAGTAGGTAATCCTTGATCTGTTGAAAAGCTTCTTGGCATTTACCTTTCCATACAAATGGTACCCCTTTTCTAAGTAGATACTAGAAGGGATGTATCTTGTCTGCTAACTGCACTATAAATCATTTGATAGACTGTAGACTCCCTTGTAGTGTCTATAGTTGACTTATATTAGTCGGTGGAGGCATGTCCATTATAGATTTCACTTTTGTTGGGTCCACTTCAATGCCTCATCTAGAAATAATGTATCCTAGAATTTTTCCTGATTGCACACCAAATACACATTTTTTTGGATTTAGCCTCACTTTATATTCTTCTAGTCTTTGAAAAATCTTATCTAGGACTTGTAAGTGACCAGCTCTTGTCAATGTTTAGCTATAAGTTCCCCATGGACAAGTGAAATTTGTCTTATGTTGGTTTTCAGGTGCGATTCTGATTTGATTATATCCTGAGAAACCATCCATGAGGGATAACATTTCATATCCTACTATTAGGTCCACAATCATGTCAATATTTGGCAGAGGAAAGTCATCCTTAAGACATGCTTTGTTTATATCTAGGAAGTCTATACAGATGCAGATGCCCCTTATTGGTTTTGTCACTGGTACGAGATTGGAAATCCATTCTCCATAGTCAATTGATCTGATAAAGCCAACATCCAACAATTTCTTTAGTTCAACTTTGACTAATAAAGCAATTTGTGGGTGCATTTTTCTTAATTTTTGCTTCATGGGTTTAGCACCTAGTTGTAATTGAACATGATGTAATACTAGGTTAGGATCTAGTCCAAGCATGTCGACATATGACCATACAAAGTTGATCTGTCTTTCTGTGAAGAAGTTACGAAATTCAGGTTGCTTTGTTTATGTCAAAGATGCTACAAAATAGATTACCGAGGATTATCTTCAGTGCCTATGTTGATCTCTACAAATTCTTCAACCAACATTGGTGACTTTTCTTGAACAACGGGGAGAATTTTCAACCCTCCATCCTTGGGTGCCTCAGAGAGGTTTTCTCCCTTGGATGCATCCTTATTTTTGACTTTTTCATCATCCAAAGGCACCTTTCGGTTTTCACCTAGGGACTCATCCTTTTTTATTTTTTTCATCATTTTTCTTATTTTTGCGACTAGAGGGGTGAACGGACTCCCCAAAATAAGCCATGTTATCCAAGTCTATGGTAAATCCAGACTTATGGTCACCACTAGGTATTCCTTCCCGCATTCCCATGAACTTAGCTATTGCTTCATCATTCTCAAAGACATCTAAGATAGAGGGTGTCTTGTTGATCCCAATCGATAAGCTGGGGATATACTAAGGGCATGTCATCATCGGAAGTATCAAAGTTCAAAGGGGTCAAGGTAAAGGCTGATTTGTTGACATAGTCACAAAAGTTTCTTACCAAATCCTCCTTATTCTTTTTCTTGGGAATAGGTAGATTCTGAGATGGGCCCATTGTAAAGGTTTGGTTATCAGAAGTGGGTTCGTCGAGTTCCCAAGAGGCAGGATCAAGGGATTCTCAAAAGTAATTTTTGATCCATTCCTCTTTTGTCAAGGGTATTTGTGGACGGGAATTCAGTGGATTTTGCGAGGAATTAAGCATTTGGTCAAGTTCCCCATATAGTTTATTGAGGTCCATGAAAGAGGTGGAGGAGAGGGAATCCCACTCATATTCAATAGAGTTAGGGGAATGGCAGTAGCATTGGTCAGATGGCTAATTGGATGTCTCGATAGCTTTGGAAGCACTTACTTCCTCTTGTAAAGGTGATGCGGTACATGAATCGCCAATCTGGATTGGTTAAAATCCAAGCCCTAGGCATTTTGGATGTTTAGAGATAATGATAGGTTTAGTCCTCCCATTATGATGTAATCCCAACCTGCTATATCCATTATATCCTTTGCTTTGCATTATCTTGAAACCTTTTCCATATTGTTCTGTGGGTATCTGAGCAGGCAGAGGAGGTTCTTCATTGTCTTCTTTGTATAACCAAGAGGTCATATCTTCTTCGTTTATAGCTTCTTTACTTAGTTCCCCCATTTTGTGAAAGTCATTGTGGGAGGGACATGTATGGTGACGATAAATTATCTCCTATTTGATGTTCGTAGACCATATGATTTAGGAGGAACCAAATGGGTGACACAATAAGATGCGTTCATATGATACTCTCCACAACCCTTATCTTGGATCTTGACCTTACAAGTGGAAGGTAGTGATTGGAAAGTAGATGTTTTGGAAAGAGTGGATAGATCAATATACTGGGATGTGTTGGATGATGAAGCCTCCTAGTTTACAAGCACCTATCGTTGGGGTATCCCTCATAGGTTAGTGCAATACTGGAAAGGATCAGGATCACCATCTATCATAATCTCGATCCCATTGTATGGGAATTTAAGACATTGATGGTAAGTGGAAGGGACGACCTTCATAGCATGTATCCATGGTCTGTTAAGTAAAAGGTTATATGGGAGGACGAGATCCAAGACTTGGAAATTGGTACCCATAACAATAGGACCAATTTTGAAGGGGAGTGTTACAACTCCTTTAGATGATCATTCTTTGTCATCATATGCCTTAATGAAAATGCTCTTAGTAGTTTCCACACACGCCTCTGAGAAGCCTAATACCTTAACCAATTTCAAGGTGCAAAGATTCAACCCTGCTCCTTCGTCTACCAAGACTTGTCTAACTTTTGTTTTATGAACAAGAACTTTGAGGTGCAATGGGTCATTGTGGTTTGTCTTCTCAGTTGTGTAATCTTGTTCAGAGAAGGTAGCATGATGAGAGTTGGTTAAGTAGCCTACAATCTCTTGGAAATGATTGAAATCAAGATTGTTGGGGATGGTCGTTCTTTGCAAAGCTTTGTCTAAAATAGCTCGATGATTGGGTGAAATACTCAATAGTTCCAAGATATAAATTTGCGCTGGGGTGTTCCCCAACTGGTCAAGTAAATTATACTGAGGCTTGGAGGACTGTGGTTGTTGGTATGATGGAGTGCCTTGGATGGTTATCTTGGTTTGGCGAGTGTTGACAACACATTTGGGAGTTTTCATTATGGTAATAGTGTTGATATGGTCATTGGTGGCTCAAATGTGATTTATGATTGGGCCATGGTTATAATCATACTTGACATTAGCATAGTTGGCCAAATTATTGGTCTTATTTCCTGAACTGGAGGCTTTCCTTTTCCATGGCCATGTAATGGATTAGTAAAGACCTTTTGATCACTATTTGAGGATGTTTGTTTTTTTCCATTAACTTTAATAGCTTTGTTCTCAAAAAAATCTTGTATAATGTTCTTCAACTATCGGCAATTTTGTAGACTGTGTCCCTTAGTTCGGTGGAAATTGCAAAAAGATTTGTCATCCCACCAAAAGGGTTTAAATTGTACAGGATCATATTGTCTTTGCTCTTGAAGTTGTATGAGGTTGTGTTGCAGCAGTTGTTTAAAGACTAATTCAATTGGTTCCCCTAGGGGAGTGAATTCGCATTTCAGAAACCTCCTTTTTGGTCACCGTTGTTGGGTGTTTTGGACAACGTTGGTAGTTTGATCGATGTTGTTGAGTGTGTTGTTAGAGGGGTTGTGTCCTCTAAGTGTAATGATTGGTCCTGCTTCTAGGGTTTTAGCATCAACAATACCATCATTGGTTACGTTTTTGTTTTGAGACCAAAATTTGTTCCTGTCATTAAGGGTGTTTTGAACATTTGGATTTCTATTTGACATCTTTATTTCACCTTTGTCAATGAGATCCTTTTACAGTATGATACCCTTTTCTACTAGTTCCACAAAAGAAGTGCAACAGTGTACTCTTAAGTCACTTCTCAATTTTGATTTGAGGTTTTCTAGGAATATGGTGACCTTTTTCTTTTTAGGTATTTCAACAGGGCATCGACTAGCTAGACTCCTCCATCTCTGGAAGGTGATAAAGTTTTCTCCTTCATCTTGTGTGGTGTGACATAATGATGATATTTTGATTTCATTGTCAATGTTAAAGGCGAAATGTTAAATAATTTTTTTAGCAAGTTCACCCCATGACCTTATGCCATATGGAAGTTGAGAAAACCATTCAAGTGCTATTCCAACAAGGCTTCGCGAAAAAAGTCTCATGAGATACATGGGGTCATATGCAACGTCTATGCCCATTTGGGAAAATTCCCTTATATGTTCAATAGGATTACACTTCGCATTATACTTCGGCAAGTTTGGTGTAACATACCCATGTAGGAAGGGTGTCATGTATAAAGCTTTGTCAAAAGGGAAACAAACATAAGTCTTTTGCTCAAAAATTCTTTTTGCTAGACATCGCCATATTTTCCATTTGTTTTTGAAGGGCTTGCATTTGTGTTTGTAGAACATCCACTTGTGTCAATGACGTGTTGGTTGTGTTGTTAGGGTCTATGTAAGTGTTTTGAAACCCAATTTTATGTGAAATTTTTTGGTTCAGTGTAGGTATGAAGGGTGGATTTTAATTGGAACATGAATGTTTTGTGAAGGATCAAGCTGGTTCCCAAATTGTATTTGAGGTATGTGTCATGTTTGTGAAACCCCTATTTATGGTATGGCACTAGTGATGTTGATGTTTGGTATATAGCAGTTGTCTTGTTTGTGCCAACTTTGGGCCTTTTGCTTCCAGTATTGGTGCTAAAGGGATTTGACGATGATGCCCCTATGGTAAAATTAAGGCCTTGTGTCATGCTTGATGTACCAAATGGTGATGTGTGTACTATTGTAGCACTCTGTGTAGGTACTCTAAATGGTATAGTTGCAGTTACTTGAGGGATAGAGGAACTAGATGTCATCATGTTTTTCCCCTGGATAGATGAAGTTTGCAATGTGTGAATGTCAAATCCAACAGGTAATGTGGCACCTTCTACTAACAATTTTGCTATATATCATTGGGGATCTTGTTCCAAGTACTCATCTACAAAAGAGGCAAACTTTGGGTCTTGTGCAACAACGTCTAAATCTTCAACTACAATGCATCCTTGTTGGTCTCTAGTGACGAATTTTTCCAATAAAGTTTTGTGAGGTCTCGATGTCCCTAATGAGAGGTTTGAAAATGTATTGATAAAGTCTTGTGGATCAACTATTTCTCTTTGTTTCCTTTTGGACCTTGTTTTGACCATGTACGATATGCTCAAAATGCGGATGATGCAGAACTATGTCTATGAATGATATGATTTTAGTCTAGGTTTTTGGATTTTTTTGGATATAAGGAATAAATGCCAATGAAACTATATTTTTGATATTTTTTGGAAAATAAGGAATGTCTTAAATGATGTTGTCCTAGAATGATTATGTCTAAGTATGCAAAAGTGTAGGAAAGCTTTTAAAGGTAATCAATTTTGGGAGATTTGAAAAGATGTTACTAACCATCTAAATTTTAACCTAGGATTCAATTTAGTTTGTCAAGGGACTTTTTGTGAGACTAAGACCAAGAGATAAAGTGAGTTTCCAAACTAGACTAATGAGCTAGAAAGATTCACCAAGATGGCAAAACATAACAAGTGTGACATGTGACTAGGTTCAATGACAATTTTTCGTTGAAGCAAAGGTTTATCCAAAGTATGGAAAGTTGACCTATTCTAAAATATACAAAGGTGATTTTCCTAAAATTTTGATTGATCTGAAGGTAACTAGGATGCCTAAAATGTAACTAAGGTTTGCAACTAGTATGTCTATCGCTATGGCTAAATGATACTAAAAGGTGCAATGATGAAAAGTATGAGAAAATCTTTCTGGTTTTTGTTCAGAGATCACTGTGAAAGGATAATTAGAGATTGGTTTTGGCTGTTTGACCTCAGACTATGACAGTGAAATTCATTTTTTTGGTTATCAAGTAATTGTGGTTAAGGTTAACAGATGCGTCACAAAAACTAACAGATGCAGTTTTCAATGTCAGATGCAGTTTACTGGTAAACTATGTCTCAGGTCTATGATAGGCAGATGCATCATTCCAAACTGCAAATGCGGCTCAGTAGATCAGATGTGTCATAGAGGTTTTTAGATACAGTTTTCAGTCTAATAGAATAGCAGATACAAGTTTGACACTTGCGACTCAGTATAGCAGATGCAATTTTTTGGTTGAAATATGCGACTCATAACAACATATGCGACTCAGTATAAAAGATATGGGAAGGTGTGACTCAGTATAAAAGATGCACGCAAATGCGACTCAGTATGAAAGATGTGGGTTTTTGGTGTACATATGCGATTCAGTTTGACAGATGCAGGTTTCTGGTGTACAAATGCGACTCAGTTTGACAGATGTAGGTTTCTAGTTAACAAATGCAACTCATAATAGTAGATGCGACTCTTTATAGTAGATGCGGTTTACTGTAAATTTGTAGGTTTGTTTCAATACGATTTTGATCAAATTTTGGCAAATAGAAGACAATAAAAAAAACACTTTATTTTTGGTTTGATTTTGACATGAAAATGTTTAAATCCAAACAGACAAGTACAATTCCTATGGTTGGCAAAGACAATATTTGCTAAGTTCCCACTTGGATTTCTCTAGTTGTGCTTATTCAAAGAAGATGATTAGAAGCTTGACCACACTGGCTCCCCTCCATGGCACTCACTTCTATGGGTCAGCCAAGATTTGAGTTCTCATGAATCTCTAATGAAAAAATCCTCATCTCTACTAAGAGCCGCAAGTATGTGGGATGGCTTCAGAGGTCCGACCTCTTGCACCAAGAAATAGAAGGATTTTGGCAAACTAAAAAAAAAAGCTTTTAATAAGGGCACCCGTTTAGGTGGCTATGCATGAGGCAAGATTAACTTGTTTGCATAACAAATCTACACCTGTAATGCTAAGTTTTCCATTAGCATTCATATTTGTATACTGGTCGAGAGTAGCTTGGCTTTAGCTTCATTGCCGGTTTGAGTCACCTTGGGGTGAGTACTTTTTCCCACCAAGGAAGGCCCAGTTCTAGAGTTAATAACAATTTCTCTTGCACCTAGGATCGCACAAGTGTGCAAGGGGAAAGGATACTTTTATTATTGAATCAAGTTTTAATCTAAACAAAATGTGAGAACACACCAAACACAAAGAACAATGGTTTATTTTAAGCACCAAATGAAATATGATATAATCTAATCCGACAATCAATTTCAAAATCAATCTTTGACAAGCGTCCTGCAAGACCACACATTATAATTTTGAATTTTTGTCTTCGTCAATGGTCTTGTAAACACAATTTGTATATTTGTCTTCTACGAATTGTCCTGTAATCACTATATTAACTCCACAAGATCACATGTTGCAAACTCTGAATTAGTCATAACGAAAAACTACAAATAAAAATGAAAACTCAGAATTTTTATTTTTTTATTTTTATTTACCAGACAAATGCATCGCAGGAAGCCGCAAATGCATCATGCAAAGTCAGATGCATCGTTTCATTCTTCATATGCAGTTCACAGGATCAAATGTGTCGTTATGTGCCTCAGATGTGTCGCTTCGTACCTGTTCCTACAAAAACTAAAATTTTCTATAGAATTTTTCGAAGATTGTGTCTTCACGTCGGGTTCACTAGATGTGACATAGGGAAAATTCATAGATTAGCAATACATACATAATTCAAACTAAATCTACGCTAACAATAAGGAACAATGGAATATAAAGCATAAACAAAAGAATGATCTCACCAAACCCCTTATGCATTCCATGGATCGCCTTCATTGCACTTCTCCATTTCGCCATTGTATGATACTTGCCCTCATATTTCTCTTAAGTGTGCAAGTATAGCCTCATGATAGTGTTAATAGCAAAACATCGAGGATTAAGAAAGTTGCTTCCAAAACTCATAAGATTTTGAGAGGAGTAATAATGATGAAGGTAAAGCCAATTTATAGAAAATATGAATTTCGAATGATAAGCTCAGATTAAAGATAATTAATTGACGATCAAGATTAAAGATATGACATGCGATAGAGTTAGGTTTAGATTATTGTGAGTGATAAAGCATAAAAGGTGGGGATTAAATTAAATAATAATTTAATCTTTAGTGGAAACTGGTCGAGACACAAAAGAATAAAGGTTGCATGTAAAGATAAAGATTGAAATAGATAGAAGATGAGAATAAATTAATTAAATAATTAAAGTCATTTAATTAATAAAGGTTTGCACATAGAAGATAAGAATAAATCTAGATAACAGACTGATTAACACAAAGATTATGTTCGTTAAAGAAAATTAGATATTAAATCACCAGATAACTGAATGATCAATTTAGCTCTAGACATAAGTGATAAATGACTAATTAGATAACACAGAGATTATCTAATTATAGAGGAATATGCTAAGGATAAACCTTTTATGAATTAAATAATAATTTAATTCAACATTCAAGATTTTAGGATTGAATTAAATAAATAAAGATTTATTTAATTAAAGAGAGAAAATGCTAAAAAATACTTAAATAATTTAAAATAATTATTTAATTATAGTTAAAAATGTCATAAGAATAAATTAAATAATAGTTTATTTAATTTTAGAAAGAAGATAAATTTAATTAGTGACATAATTAAATAAATAATATTTATTTAATTAATCAAGGAAGAATAAAGGTGAGAATGAATTAATTAAATAATTAAAGTTATTTAATTAATAGAGGACAAATGACTTTAGAAAATAATTAAATAATTAACATTATTTAATTATGAAAATGAAGATAAGAATTATGAAGAAATTAAAGTCGCAGGACTAGGACAATATTTAGTGTCTACAGAGGATATGGCTTTCTATTATAACCCATCAGCATGTCCTGCAAGGTGAAAGTTATACCAGGAGAACTACTCATAGGTTGAGCATATGGGATGGGAAGGTGCAAAAAGGAATCCATAGCGTATACTATACAAGACTTTCACAGAGCCCCCAAAGGTTTCTCAATTGGATAGTGACCCAATTAAGGTTTCATTCTGCCACGCTTATGGAACCTTCCAACTATGCCATTAGGGGTCATAGGTAGGGTTGCAAGGCTAGGTACCTCGCAACACTCACACCCACAACACTCCTAGGACACGAGGAAAGGAATTTTCAGCACCGCTAAATGGTACCAAAATGATTCACGTCGAGTTCACCAAAAATGTAAGGTAGGGGGACCAACCACACCAAGGCTCCAGGTCATAGAGAGTTGAGAGTGGAGGGCTACCCTATCTTACCTCAAGATAATAGGTGTTTAGGCCAAGGATAGAGAATGAAGAGCACTCTCAAGTGCTTCTATCACTTTACAAATCCAAAAACTTGAATGGGACTAGATAAGCCAGTTTTTGGAATCCGAACTGCACCTCAGACTACTCTCTGCCCGAGGATGGCAATGTGGGTCAAGGATGATAGTGCGAAACACTTTGGTCTCTCTGGTGCATTGGCATTCATACGACTAGAATGTGTGAAGTACAGTGTGGGAAGCCAAAAAACCTACTAACAACCTAGTGAATAAAGCTGAATGAACTAAATAGATTAACAATGTATGATAAATGACTATAAAGGTGGTAAAGAAGGTGGATGAAAACTAAGGTGACAAAGTACAACTCACTAAAGGTCTAGCTCGCCAACAAGCTCCACACACACGTACACCTACACACAACCAAGAGAGGGAAAAATGTTGGGTTGTATAGGGGTTTGCCTCAGTCTAACCCCCGCTTTGGTGTTTCCACCTCCACGAATAGCCAGGAAAGCCAAAATATGGAAAATGTGATAAAGGAAATAACGGAAAGGAATATCAAACAATAATAAAGGAACTATGATACATTAATCAACAAGCAATATCACCTTCCCAATCAAGGTTCTCTCAAGCACATAGAGGAGAATAGGAACTTGGTAAGGTCTACGCCACCGCAACAACGATGAAGCAGTCCCTCAGGACACCAAGTTACAACTCCAATGGTGGAAAAAGTGCAACAAGACAGATGAAATTGCTCAATGAAGAATGCTCTGGAAATGCTAAGAGAATGAAGTTGAATGCTCGAGAGTTCAAAAATTTTCTGAAGAGATGCTAAAGAGATGGATTGAATTAGCAAGATAGGAATTTCAAGATCAAAATGAGAGGGAAAGAGCCATTTTTGGGCTGACTCGTCAACACAGAGGCGTTACGCTTCATGTCCAATGGAGAACATAACGTCCTTTTTGATTCTAGAGGTAGGAATCTGTCAGGGATGATTGCACACCACATAGACATCCGCGCACAACGCTCACATCCCCAACAAAAATTCCCTCACCAACACAAAAGACATGCGCCAAGTGGATTCATTTTGGATGGATGATGTGAAATTTCACATTCGGGTTTGATTTTCTAAGGTGGAGGGATGTAAAAGGAGAATTTACACAAGGGGTGCAAATTCGTTCCTATACAATTTTTTTTTAAAAAATAGTAGTTTAGAAAGTAGATTCAGAACACTATGTAACTCTTGTTCTTGTTGCATCTTCAAATTTTGAGTGTAACTATCTTCATTTTCTCGTGAACATCATACTTTGTTCATTTAAAAAAAAAGTAGCATCTTAAGAGCCATTTTTGTCTCACAACTTGGTGCACATACCCTATTTTATTTTTTAAATTTTCTAATAAACATAGATCTAATATCAACAATAATCACATACATTTGAGACATCAAGAAAATAATAAATACTGTCAAATAATTAAAAAATAACTTTGCATTTTGTATCAATTTCCTTATTTCAATGAAGGAAAACAATCAATTTAGGTGTTTACACAAAAAGTTATATGTTACTGTCACTCTATATATGCCTAAATTACTATCGTTTTTAATTAAAATATAATCTAAAAAATCATTTAATAAATAATTATAAAAATAATGAAAGCACTAGATATCAATATCAAGGATTTATGCTTACTTGAAAAAATAAAAAATATTTTATATTTCTTTAATATTATATTTTATGGCCAATGGCTTACTTGATAATTTTTTTAAATGTATAATAAAAAATTTATTAAAAATTAACTAAATATGATAGACATGATTTTCTAAATTTAAAACTAGATTTCTCCTTCTCTCTAATTTTGGAGGCAAGTGTTGCAAAGTAATTGTAGATAGTGGTAGTACATATAACCTAGTCTTAGAGGAGATGGTAGAGAAACTAGGTTTAAAAAAGTATAAGCATCCTAGTCCATATAAAGTTTTTTGATTGCAAAGGGAACATGAGTTGTCTATGAATGAATAATATTTGGTTAGTTTTTTTATTAGGTCCTATAGGGACGAAGTGTTGTGTGATATCTATGAATACTTTTCATGTGCTATTGGGATGACCATGACAATTTGATAGAGATGACATCTTTGATGGTAGAAAGAATGTGTACACCATCAAGAAAGATGGGCACTAAATTATTTTGAAGTATCTGAGAGAGAAGGAGAAACCAATGAAATAAGTTAGTCTTATTATTTTTTGTAATGCAAGATAAAAAATTATAAAGGAGAAGGAGATGGTTGAGCACAACACCATGAAGGTTCCTAAGGATTAGATTGCAAGTGGAAAGAGTGGATAAAATATTGATTTTATGCAGTAGTAATGTAAAGGAAAAGAGAACAACATGCCAAATATATGTGATGGTTAGAGAGGTGGAGGTTTGGGAAGGTTACATCCCATGCTATAGTTGGGAATTTGCATAATTTCTAATGGAGGCTTTGGTTCAGTCTTACAAAACAAAATAGCAGAGGTGATTGGTGTGTTGGAGGTGGAGAGGAAGAGTGGAAATGAAGAAGTGGGAAAGATTTCATGGATAAGGAGGAGAGATAGATAAATAATGAACATGGGATTAACATCCTATGTACCTTCAAATGTTTTTTATTTTTCTAAACTCATGGAACATTTCACTTACCCAGTATGTCTGATGCAGGAGAATCCAAGTCCATAGGAAATCCTGCATCACCCAATTTTTTTTTTTTCAAATTTCCTTTGCTTTGTTTTGTTGTTGGAATTTTTAGTGAAGTTTGTAGAAAATTTCTTCATGGAATTTTAGCTAAGTCTAGAGTTCACCTTGGAAAATAACTTGAAAGATGTTAATAGTTCAAATTTTGTGAAACTTAGCTAAGTGTTGGAAAAGATAATGTTTCAAAAATCTTCTAGGTTTATGAACTAGTCGGTTCACCAAAGTGATTCGTCACTTAAACAGTTAGCTGAAATGGTCTTTCACCAAAAGGAAAGTTCAAGAATCCTATTAATCTATTTTCACAGTTTGTGAACTTTACATTTTGTCGAAGAAAGGAAAAAAATTCTATTTTGGAAAAATATTTGGTTGGAGAACCTTCAGGTGAGCCGAAAGAATTATTCATCGAAAAGTTTTTGGAGTTAGCGAATTGGTCGATTCACTGAAGAAAGGAGGAAGTAAAGTTAGAAGTTTGAACAAAGTGTGCTTTAATAGAAGTGTTAGTTAGCGAACTCCTTAGTTCATCGAAACACAAAGTTGTCGATAGAAAGATGAAGGGGAGGCTAGTGCATTGTCATCAAAGAGGAAGATCATTGAAGTAGTTCATGGGAAGGTGAGTTTTTGACATCCACTTTTCTACGATTGAGAGCTGCTAATAATAAAATATTAAATTGAAACACCAATAACAAGTTGTTGATAAGATTGATGAATATTCTAACAAATACTCACATAAATGACACTTGGTAGAAGTTGATTGCTAAGTAATTGGAGTGACACTTGAAATTCTTTGGTGGAAATTGAACTACCACAACAGGATGCATATAACCTGAATAAATACTAATTTTTTGGGGTTCGAAGGTGTAAGAGCTGAGATATAGCTCTGATACCATGTAAGAGTTGTTGATGAACTCGAGCACCCAGGATCACCTGCAAAACCAAGATAAACCTTCCACACGAGAGCAGCAAGAGATAAAATGCAGGAATATAGTGCAATAACAAAATGATGTTATATCACACACTAAATGATACAATATGCCTCAACTCTCCCTTGAATTGATTGAGTTAATATGAACTCATCTAGACTAGATAGGAGCTAGATCTGAACTAGATAGGAGGGAGAGGTGAGTGCAGAATATATAGTAGAATATGGGCAAATAATTCCAAGAGGGGTAATAACTCCCAAATAACCAAATTAGGTGGGAGTTATGCCTACTTGGAAAATGCCAAATAGGTGGCATAACCTACTCAAAAAGAGACAGATGAGTGGTTTTGTGAGGTGGCATATAAGGCCAAAAGAGAGTGTGAAACTCAACCACCCAAGTGTGAGTGGGAGCAACACATGTAATCGATGGATTATGCCACGTGTCCTCACATGAACCACATCTCCTATAACCTAAGGTATGCTTAATAATGTGTAGGAAATAATATTAAAAACCTACACTATGAAGGTGGAAAAGAAGATTAAGAGAAGATTTTTTTTTTTGAGAAGGTTACGAAGGGAGAATTTGGACGAGGTTGAGAAAAAAAAGCACATAGATTTGAGATAGATTTTAATATTTGGGATTTGGGCATACAATTATGAATATTTAGAGCATGAATTTCATTCTATGGATTCACAAAAAGGAACTAAGAAGATTGTTATGAATTTTATCAAACTTGTTGAGACATTAAAATAATTAATTTGATTGTAATTCTGAGAAAAATTTGAACGTAAATTTTGAATAAAGTTGGTAATATTATTTCTATGTGGATATTTATGTTTGTGGCTACATGGTAGAGTTGTTTGATAAAACCCCTCCACCATGACTGCACCAAAAACTATTGTGCTCTTATAAGGGGAGTCTTTGGATTGTATTCATCGATATTCTAGTACTTGGTTTTTTCTTTGTTTGTTAATTATGATTACATATTTTCTTCCATAGTTTTATGGTTTTTGATGGTCATTAGATCTTAGTTTTATTGTTTAATTTTTAGTTTGTTGTAGGATTGGATGGTCGGGTGATTTTAAGTGTTTCTTAAATTTTTGTAGAAGTTTATGGAAGTATTATGGCATTTTAGTTTGTAATAATGCTTATATTTGATTTTATGGTCAAGATCCCTAATAAAACACTCACTAATCTACCAAATAAATTATTTGTATAATTAATTAATAATTTTTGTTAATATAAAATTATATTGTAATATATATATTGATTTGTAAATGTTTTTGTATTAATTGCTTCAAAAAAAGCTAATACATTTAGTTCATTTTTGCAAAAAACCAGACACCATTCCCACCACCACCTAGTAAACTTTCAGAACCTAGTAGACACAACTGACCCTTCAGGCCAAAACCCATAACATCGATTTAACAAAAGACTCGTTCTAAGCCCCGATCGAGTCGACACCAGAGTTCAATATAGCCCCAAAAGAAAAAAAAATTAGACATTATTCACACATACTTGAGACTAGTTACACCTTCGGTAACACATCTTTTGCAATCAGAAGACCCCTGAAAATTTGACGCCAATCCACCCCCCCTGACGACTCCAAATACAGATGATGCTTTAAGAAGATCAACCCGCAGGTTGCTTGTTCACATTGCCTACAAAGCGCCTTGCCTTTGGCGTCCAATATGAATGGGTAACACTTGACTCTCGCGCTAGGTAGAAGAGCCCTCTACAAATCACGTGGCTGAGGGATCCACACCCCCAACTCAACATTGACCACAACATCCATTACGCCCTCCTGTAGACTCTCCCAAAGCAATTTTATTGCCATAAGCAACACCATCACTTTCGACACTTCCAAGTCCAATAACGCCGCTAGAAACCTCATCATGATATCAACATTTGTTCACCAACGCTCAACAATGTTCATGAATTCCTCTCCTAAAAGCAATTCCACCACTCCTAAAACTAGTTCATCCCAGTCTCTGAAGACGGACTTCAGCCTCCCATGGTGGATTCTCTCATAGAACACCCACAATTTCCTCCCCAAAGGAAAAGAAATTGATGACTCCATCATTTCCTATGAGAGAATGAATAACACCTCAAGCAAGAAAGGTATAAAAACTGAACCGTTATCAATACTCTTGTCCCATCAACTCGGTATCCATTCATCTCCCAGTCCTTTGACAGGACAAAACATTAATGTTGCCAACCGTCGAGCATATAGAACACCTTTCATCAAAAAACACTCTCCACTGCCACTCTTCCCCACCATGCCAACCAAGTATATACCGCTAGCCACGTGCTTCTGGCAGCACCAATTCCGAAGCCACCCACTTGGTAGCTGCGGGGAAAATTATATTGTAATATTATTACTTATATAATTGTATCATTTTTTTTAATAAATATTATAATAAAACTTATATAAACAAATTAATAATAAAAATAAATAAATAATTTAAATCAATCATATATATATATATATTTAGACTGCAAAATTGGTCGGGTATATGTCTAATGAAGTTTGGGGGAGACTAGACCTCGTGACCTCTTGCTTGCAACAAGATGCTTTAGCCAATTGAGTTAGGTCCCCCGCCCCATCAATCAAATATAATTATTATTATAATATAAATTTTAATTTTTTAAAAATAAATATTAAGTGTATATGTATAATTATGATAAAGTAACCATGTAAAATAGATATTTGTAATTATTTTATAACCTTTTTTATGAACATGCGGTTTTCACAATTCATATTAATAAGTTTTTTTTGGAAAAAATATATATTACATACAAAGATAAATAATTTTTTCTATAATCTATTTTGTGTCTTTATATGTATTAAGAAATAATTTACAAATATGACTAAAGCAAGCATCGAAAACAACAAATAGATACAATGAAAAATAAACTAAGTCCAATAGAAATAACTATGTTGCCAATAATAATGAACCACCACACTAAAGAGCTAATTAGAAATACTAGGAAACCATGTTGCCATAACTCATAAAAATAATGGAGAGCACCATGAAGGAATACTAACAAAAGACCCATAGAAAGAGTAAAAAGCATCACAAACAACCATGAGTTAGGTGTAAAGAACAATAATAATCATGAAGTGCGTCCATTAAAGGCTTATATATCACTTATAAAAAAAATACTATCATTATTCATGAAATATTAATTGTCAAAATCATCAAATTTATTAGGAAGAATCAAGAATCAAAAAATTCAAGAGATTGAACTGATATAAAATAACACATAAAAATCCAACTTAATAAATTAAAATGTCTTATTTATGATAGATTTTATAACTATTATTTTAAAATTTATGAAAAATTTATAAAAATAAGTATATTTGTACATACATATAAAATATGTGTTTTAGACATAAAATGAATACAATTTTTTTTAAAAAAAATTGTTACCTTTTCTAATGGTGAAAAGTGTATTCTTTGTATTTGTTCATCAATTTTTAGATTCATTTTGATTGGATTATCCTTTATGTTATGATTAGTGTACAAGTGGTGTGTTTTCACACAACATAAGTATATTCCTTAAACCCATCATAATTTTTCTTCCACACATATCACATACTAATCATAATCTTTAGTTTATCCATTCACCTACATAATTCAAAATTGCAATTTATATTTGACTTGAACCTTTTAAAATTTTAACTGGGCTCATGTAGCCTGGGGTCAATCTTATTCATTTTAACACATCTAGAGATCCGAGATCCATCTAGTTGTCATTGACTATTTGATGCATCACTCTAGAAGCATATTAGGGCATTAATTGTTATATTAACATTTGCATACTTATGACATAAATGGATATTTGTATGTTTACTTTTGGTCTTCATTAATTGTTTGAGTCATTAGATTAGTTTGTCTACAGGTTTAATTAAGGGCAACATGACCCCTTGTTTATGCAAGTTCCTCAAAGTTTTTCAACATTATTGCTTTTTATTTTTGGGTTTATATATCAAGGCAAAGCTATGGTATATAGGTACAAAAGTTTACAACTTGTTAGATCATTTTTGTGTGCTTTGAATTGATTTCACGAATTAAAACTCAATTCTATGACACATTTTTAATCTCAATCAATTTTACACTATGAGATTGACCCTAAATTTTTTTTAAAAACAAACAATTTAAATCTCAACTTACTATTCCTAATACATTATAAACAAACAATTATGATTTATAATTTAAAAACTATAACCAAAACACTAAATAACTAATATATAACCCACCAAAATTAACTAAACATTTCATTTCTATTAAATTTCTAATGTTCTAAATTTTATTAGATAATATATCACAACTTAAAATAAAATAAAATAAAATAAATGATATTGATTATCATATTCATGAAATATACTTATTAAGTAAGAAATTATTTTATCTTTATATTTTTAATGGTTCTCAATATTAAAAAACAAAATAAACTTGCTTAGTCACCATATGTTAACTCATGTATAGTTAGAATGGGGACATTTTATCTTCTTAAAAATCAAGTGTATAGTTATTTAATTTTTGTACACACTCACTTCCTAAGTAAATTTTCAAACCTTGATAAGAAAGACAAACAAATAGATTCGCACGTAAGACATATTTTGCTTTCACGAATATTATGTGGGACAAACAATGACCGTCCATTTTTGTTTGTACCCCTCAAATGGTTCTTTTCACTTTACATGCGGATTATTAGCAAGGCCCACCCCTTGAAAAATATTTAAATAATAATTTTAAAAAATGAGATTATTTTATTTAAAGTTAGATGGTAATTAGCTTAGGATTTTTTTTAGTAAATAAAAAAAGAGTGGTTAATATCCGTTTTTAATTTATTGTTATCCATTTAATTTGTATAAATACATGAATTTTCAGATATTATTATAATTAAATGTAGATAATATTAAATATAAAATAATCAGATATGTCGAAACTTGTTGAAACTATAATAATGGTGTTTTTGATTGTTGTTGTCTTCTCAATATAGACTACATTCTAGTATAAATTTTATATTTAGTTAAAAAAAGATCATGAGTTTAAGAGCACCAAAATAGATACATTAAAGTTATTAGAATAAGAATTGTATAAAAAAGTATTAGTTCCATTTGCTTCTTCCTTGTAACATGTATAGTTGTATTCTCACTCAAATAACTAGTGCTATGTTTGTCTTTAAAAATAAACGAATTGGGGGGCATAAGGATTTGAAATTTAAGGTGTTAAGGTGGGTTTAACTAAGTCAAAATGTTATTGAACTTTACCTAGTTTCACTAGTCTGTTTTTGTCTATTCTTCATTGTGTTTTGTTAATGCATGTTGTCAATTAGAATCACACCATGTTGAACCTATTGTTTAGCATTCTATTGAAACATGAGAATGATCTCAAGGTGTGGGACCTTGTATATGAGATCAAACCTCCAGAGAAGGCCAACTTCCTCTCTAATCAAGATGCAAGAGTGTTGGATCAACCCAACACTTCATAAACCTACAACTAATCATATTCTACTGATCTTTAGGGAAAAGGGAAAAAAGGAATATATAAAAGGGAAAGGGTGGTGATGCACCTAGATTAAATGGTGTTTCTTGTTACCTACTACAACATAGAGAAATGAATAAACTACACAAGTCTTTATTTTATCAGCTCCTAGAAGTGTGTATGGAGGTTAGGATTTGAAAAGTGTTAAGAGGGACATTTAGTATCCACCATCAACTCCTACAAACATATGTAACACAACATACATGCATAGAAGATAAAAAAATATCATTCAAACACAAAGATAAATAACATTCACATAAAGCAGGTAAGAAGTCAAAAGATATGAAAATAACAATATTTTTTCATTCAGAGGCATGAGGCATGTTTTACAAAGAAGAGTTACAAAGATGCATAGTTCTCATGAAAAATCAAAATAAGACTTTGGCACAACTAAGTGAGAGTTATTATTGGCCAGGTATGAGTGCAGATGTAAAGAAGATGGTGCAAGGTTGTCGGGTGTGTCAATATGCAAAAGGAGTGAGAAAAATGTGGGGTTATGTCATCCATTTCCAATACCAGAGAGACCATGGGAATGCATCAGTATAGATTTTTTTTTGGGTTTTCCATGAATACAAAGAGGTAATGATTCAATTTTTGTTGTAGTAGATATATTTTCAAAAATGGCTCATTTTATACCACGTAAGAAGTGTAGTGATGCTTCCCACATAGCTAATTTCTTTTTCAAAGAAATAGTTTGGTTACATGGATTGCTAAAAAGTATCATTTCAAACCAAGACACAAAATTTGTTGGTCATTTTTGGCATACTTTGTGGAAGAAAATGGGAACACAATTAGGTTTCAACTCAGCCTACCATCCTCAAACAGATGGCAAAACTAAAGTTGTAAATCAAAGTTTGGGTAATTTTTTGAGGTATTTTGTTGGGGATAAACCAAATCAGTGGGATTTGACATTAGAACAAGCTGAGTTTGCATATAACAATTTAGTTAATGGAAGTGCAAGAAAGAGTTTGTTCCAAGTTGTGTACAAGTACAACCCAAGGGGAGTTGATGAATTAAGGCATAGTGTAGATTTGAATAGAAAGAGTGTTGTAGTGGATGAATTTGTTGAGTATATTCATGAATTGTGCAAAGAGCTGAAGGATGAATTGGAGAAGAGTGCCAATAAATATAAATAATATGTTGACACACATAGAAGAGTGCAAGAGTTTCATATTGGTGACTTGGTGATGGCACATTTGAAGAAGGAGAGGTTCCTACAAGGAACATACAATAATTTAAAATGGAAGAAGATTGGCCCATGCAAGATTTTAAGAAAGTTCTCATCAAATACATATGAGATTGAGCTTCTAGTTGGTGTTGATATATCTCCAATATTTAATGTTACAAATTTGTATAAGTATCATAGAGGTGCATCAAGTGAAAAATAGAGTTTATCTTTAGATTTGTCGAATGTGCAAGAGTGGATGCATCAATTGTCGAAGGAGTTTGAAAGAATTGATCAATCAAGTCATTGATTAACAAATTTCCAAATGAACAAGGAGGAAAGAAGATTGGGAGTATTTGGTTCATTGGAAGAATTGTGCAATAGATGAGGCTTCATGGGTCAATGCTTCAGATTTGGAAAAGTTTGGGATTCTGATTCCAGACTTGCCCAAATGTTCATGAGCTTTTCACTCATGGAACATTTTTGTACCTGGTGTGTTTGATGTCGGAGCATCTGAGTATCTTGTATCCACATCAATTCTCCTTATTCATTTTTGGTTTTGTTTTGAATTTTGGTTTCAGGTGCAAGCCTTCAAATTTGACTAAGTCACCTGTATTCAAATTGGTAGTTTTAATCAAACCCAAAATGAAGTCAATATTGGAGGTTAATTTGAAGAGTTATACTTGATATCCACATCACTTTTATTCATTTTTTGTTTTGTTTTAAATTTTGGTTTTGTTGTGCAAGCCTTCAACTTTGACGGAGACACCTGGCATTCAAACTGGAGTGTATTTTAATCAAACCCAAAACAACGTCAATACTGGAGGTTAATTTGAAAAGGAAAATTTAATTATCATTAAAAGTCTTTTATGTTTGTTTTCCTGGCCCCATATTGGGCAATTCATTTCTTTTAGGCGTGGAATCTGGCAGAATGGGACGCCTCATTTTTTGCCATAAAAAGACAAGTCAAAAAATCTACTCTTTCACAGCCAGTGTGGAAGACAAAAGACGGGATTTAATTGTTTCCAAGAAAAGAGAGGTTGAGGCGCCAAAAAGCAGCTTTGAAGAGAAGATAGTAGCAGAAACCATGAAAGGGGAGGACTCTAACCATGTGAAGAGTAAGAATTTCATAAAAATCAACACACATCAACCCCATTAAAAATAGAGATTTCTGCCCATTTCAAAATCCAGAAAAATGCATACGTAGGGTGAGTAAAGGCATTGGACGGGCAAATGAAGTTGCATCGATTCCCTTGTTGTAGTTGAAAGTTTGGTAATGTAAAAGAACTAGATAGAGCATGGTGTATGAAGAATGCTAGAGCAATTTGAATAAAGTTAGAACATTGCAGGAACCGGGAAAAGAATACTGATGTTGCTGATTATGTTTAAATTATTTCAATTTGCAAAGTTGGATCGAAACATATAGATTCATGATGTTTTCCCATGTGATTTTGTGCAATTGAATTTGAGTAAAACTTTTGTTTATTTCAATTAAATTGCTGCAACTAAATTCACTCTAATAAGATTCTTGTTACCTATTACATCTAAAGATAAATACATTTTTTCTATAATCTATTTTCTATATTTATATGTATTAAGAAATAGTTTACAAATATTATTAAAGGAAACATCAAAAACAACAAATACATACAATGAAAAATAAACTAAGACTAATAGGAATAACTATGTTGCTAATAATAATTTTGTAACCACCACAATAAAGAGCTAAATAGACACATTGGGAGACCATGTTGCCATAAATCATAAAAAATAATGGAGAGCACCATGAAGGAATACTAACAAAAGACCCATAGCAAGAGCAAAAATCATCACAAACAACCATGAGTCATGTGTAAAGAACAACAATAACCATGAAGTGTGTCCATTAAAAACTTATATATCACCTATAAAAAAATATTATCATTATTCATGAAGTACTTATTGTCAAAATCATCAAACTTACTAGCAAGAATCAAGAATACAAAAATTCAAGAGATTGAACCATATAAAAGAATAAATAAAAATCCAACTTAATAAATTAAAATTTCTTATTTATAATTAGACTAAATATAACTATTAATTTTAAAATTTATGAAAATTTTATAAAAATAAGTATATATGTGCATACATATAAAATATGTGTTTTAGATATAAAATGAATACAAATTCTATTTAAAAAAAAAATAAAAAAATTGTTACCTTTTCTAATAGTGAAAAGTGTATTCTTTGTATTTTTTCATCAATTTTTAAATTCATTTTGATTGGATTATCCTTTATGTTATGATTAGTGTACAAGTGGTGTATTTTCACACAATATAAGTATATTCCTTAAACCTATCATATTTTTTCTTCCATACATCTTACATACTGATCATAATCCTTAGTTTATCCATTCACCTGCATAATTCAAAATTATAGTTTAAATCTGACTTGAACCTTTAAAATTTTAATTGGGCTCATGCAACTTAAGTTTTGTATAAAAGGGTCGATCTTATTCATTTTAACAAATCTAGAGACCCAAGATCCATCTAGTTGTCATTGACTATTTGTTGCATCATTCAAGAAGCATATTGGGAAATTAATTGTTATATTAACATTTGCATACTTAGCAACATATAGGCATATTTGTATGTTTCCTTCTTGTCTCTAATAATTGTTTGAATCAATAGATTAGTTTGTCTAGGGGTTTAATTAAGGATAACATGACCTTGCTTAAGCATAATCCTCAAAGTTGTTTATCAATTTTATTGCTCTTTATTTATGGGTCTATATATCAAG
Organism: Sequoia sempervirens; assembly: GCA_007258455.2. Taxonomy (NCBI): domain Eukaryota; kingdom Viridiplantae; phylum Streptophyta; class Pinopsida; order Cupressales; family Cupressaceae; genus Sequoia; species Sequoia sempervirens. The sequence goes on along the minus strand of VDFB02115722.1, from coordinate 1,438 downwards.
GCAAAGTTGTGGTATATAGGTACAAAAGTTCCACAAATTGCTAGATCATTTTTGTGTGCTTTGGATTGATTTCACAAAATAAAACTCAATTTTATGACACATTTTTTATCCCAATCAATTTTGCAATATGGAATTGACTCTAACAAAATTTTAAAAAACAAACAACTTAAATCTCATCTTGTTACTCCTAATACATCTATAAACAAACAATCATGGATTATAATTTAAAAACTATGATCAAAACACTGGATAACTATATATAACCCACCAATATAACCCACTAAACATTTCATTTCTATTAAATTTCTAATGTTCTAAATTTTATTACATAATATATCACAAATTTAAATAAATGATATTGATTATCATATTCATGAAATATACTTATTAAGTAAGAAATTATTTTATCTTTATATTTTTAATGGTTCTCAATATTAAAAGATAAAATAAACTTGCCGAGTCACCATATGTTAACTCATGTATAGTTAGAATGGGGACATTTTATCTTCTTAAAAATCAAGTGTATAGTTATTTAATTTTTGTACACACTCACTTCCTAAGTAAATTTTCAAACTTTGATAAGAAAGACAAACAAATAGATTCCGCACATAAGACATATTTTGCTTTCACGAATATTAAAATAAACAATGACTGTCCATTTTGATGTGTACCCTTCCAATGGTTCTTTTTTCACTTTACATGTGGATTATTGTATAATCCTTAAAAAAGATTTAAATAATAATTTTAAAAAATGAGATTATTTTATTTAAAGTTAGATGGTAATTAGCTTAGGATTTTTTTTAGTAAATAAAAAAAGAGTGGTTAATATCCGTTTTTAATTTATTGTTATCCATTTAATTTGTATAAATACATGAATTTTCAGATATTATTATAATTAAATGTAGATAATATTAAATATAAAATAATCAGATATGTCGAAATTTGTTGAAACTATAATAATGGTGTTTTTGATTGTTGTTGTCTTCTCAATATAGACTACATTCTAGTATAAATTTTATATTTAGTTAAAAAAAGATCATGAGTTTAAGAGCACCAAAATAGATACATTAAAGTTATTAGAATAAGAATTGTATAAAAAAGTATTAGTTCCATTTGCTTCTTCCTTGTAACATGTATAGTTGTATTCTCACTCAAATAACTAGTGCTATGTTTGTCTTTAAAAATAAACGAATTGGGGGGCATAAGGATTTGAAATTTAAGGTGTTAAGGTGGGTTTAACTAAGTCAAAATGTTATTGAACTTTACCTAGTTTCACTAGTCTGTTTTTGTCTATTCTTCATTGTGTTTTGTTAATGCATGTTGTCAATTAGAATCACACCATGTTGAACCTATTGTTTAGCATTCTATTGAAACATGAGAATGATCTCAAGGTGTGGGACCTTGTATATGAGATCAAACCTCCAGAGAAGGCCAATCT